>JASANE010014475.1:0-15314 GCA_030248225.1 Trileptium ribeirensis
TTATGTTTCACGTTACTGGTTAGTTTCAAGTATTGCTAGTCGAAAATGGTTTACTGGTCACGGATGTATTGAAGTAGAGTAGGCAACCTTCTGGTTATTATGTACTGGACGTAGAGAAAAAATTTGCAAGTCATCATGTGCTGCATCTAGGGTGGACAACATTTTGTGAGCATGTGCTGCACTTATAGTAGGCAAATTTCTAGTGGACATGTGCTGCACTTATAGCAGAAGGTATCTAGTGATGGTAAACTATCCGGTGGTATTGCGTAGCATTTAGAGTTGACATGGTTCCGGTGATCATCTGCCGCATCCACAGTAAACAACCTTCTCTTGATCTTGCGCCTTGAAAAAAACGCTCTCGCGACTATCTGCTGCACCAGCAATAGACATCTTCCTGGTGATGATGTGCTGCAACTAGAGTAAAAGAACGTTTTGATGAAAATCTGTTGCGCCTACATCAGGCAACAGTGTGTTGATCTTCTGTTGAGTGCAATGAGTACCACGAAGCATTTTTACTGTCAACATATGTGAACGAGGTTAATAATAGCTAAAACATTTTCCACGGATCTTGCTACGGGTTTCATGCATGTTTATATCATATAAACTATTAAAACCTTAATGGGCATCCACAACATAATTTGTGACTCCGTCTGAGGTAGCGATTTCAGGGTGTTGGCGCAGCATGATACGGTTCACGTAAAGAATCATTATTTCTTTCGAAACTGTTTATATAGACACACCGAACGTAGCAGTGGCGTCAAGCAAAAGAAATTTGAGTTATGTTTTTCTGAAAAAATACAGAAAAATTTAGGCATAATTCAAGTAAATAAATGAATTTCAAAATTTTATTAGCTTAATGCTCAACTATATACGCAGCATGATCAAGTTACAAAGATTTTGATGACAGTGTTAGTGAAAGCATTTATATAATTATCCAAATTGCTGTTAAATACACGCTCCTGCCTTATATAAGATTTTGCAAGATCTAGATATGAGCCATACTAATATCATGGGACACCAGTTTGATCTCTATTGTATGTCATTTACACTACAAAACTATATATTTATACAATTTGCGACACAAGGCCAACACAAGGCGACAGTACCTGTTATTAGTCTCGCTGGTCTAAATATCATGTCTATGGGGGTAAAGAGTTACCCGCTTAAGGGTCCAACCCCCAAGCCATATTTACTCCCTTTGAAGACTCTGGGCTCGCCACAGCCCACCCCTGCTCTTCTAAACAAGGGCGCACGAAAGATTTTAGCAAAATAAAACGAAAATTGGGATACTATCGGCAATAATTGTGGTAAAATTGGCAAAGATGTGGGCGGCGGGGTCTACCACCTCCCAAGACCGACCAACCTTCGACACCTGTCCTATATACAATTTGAACTTCATGGTCAATGTTGGCTATCTGCTTGTGAAGCCACTATGTTCAAATTAGTTAACGTTTCAAGGCAAACAACCGTATGTCCATATCAGCCAAAAAACGAGTTTGATATACAACAGACGCTGAATTTAATTCTGCGTCTAGTGCTCTAAATGCCATATGTCCAGTTTTCGTAAAGTTATACTCAGTCAAATTTTGGTAAAATGCCGCATGTCCGCTGAATTCGCTTGTGTTTCTAATGCAGAAAACCGTACGTCCGGATGTACTTTTTTGTCACAAATATGCAATTTCTCAAACGAAAAACCATATGTCTGGACGTACTGTTTACTGCCATGGAATTAGAGCAGACATGTCAGGAAATACGGTTTTAGGGTGAACGACTTTTAAGGCGAACATCAGTTTCGCCGTCCTGGACAACAAAAATCGCGTAACTTGTGAGCTTCATGCGTCTCATAAGGTTGTCAGAGCTGCTCTCAATAAACACCACGATAAAGCCCCTTACGAAGAATTCCTGAAACAAGTGCATCATTTAGACAGGGTTGCTTCTAGCTGCCGACATTATCTGCAAGACGCTCGTAACCCCTGCGAAAAAATTATATCCTAGTTAGCATTGACTCATAAAAAGTCATCATGCAGCCGTAATTGCCGTGTAAAAGACGTGGTCATATTATAGCCTTAAGTAAAACATTCACTGTGCTGAGATCACGGCAACGGGGTGGTTAGAAGCGTCGCCATCTCGTGGCAGGAAGCCATAAGCGATAGAGAAGCTGCTGATATGGTTCAGGAAGTGTACTGCTGTATTACGGCAATGCCAAATCTTTCAAATTTTCAGTCGACACCAGCACGGCCCAAGAGCTGGCGGCTGCACAGTTTTTGTCACTGCCGTTTCACTTTGGCTACCTGACACCATCACCATCAAATATCTTTTGTTTATATAATAAAATCATGTTGCTTTATGTCGGTAGATTCTAGTACATTACGGTGTTTAGGTTGAGATTAAGCGCATTGATAATATAGTAAGCTTTGATGATTTTCAAACAACAACTTGAAGGGTATATGAAGGTTAAAGTTGTTACGGAAAAAATGGAAATTCACCGACGATTGATTATGGTGGGACGGCGTATCACATCGATTGCCCCATCGTGATCCCACTCGATCAACACTTGAGGACAATACTGAAGTACAGTTTCGCAAAAACTATAGCAAGCTTCACCACAAAACGGATCATAACGCTGCAGTTTGCAAAAAAAATTGTTTTCTAACGCCGCATTTTGCTTCAAAGTTAATGCCACTTCCGGTACATAAACCTTACGGAATCGCATCGGACTAGGAATCTAAAAAATCTGGGCAACTTGTTCCGTTTCTGCGTCCTGCAGCCAGGGTTCTGGGACGAGCTGGCTATATATTCTGGTGATAATACGAACGACAAATAAAATAAGTAAAATGGTTAACTGCAATTTTGTGAGATATCTCACATGAGATATAATAAATGTTGGTGTGACTTACGACTTTTTATTATATATACTTTTTGCGATTCTAAAGCAAAAATCCTTATGTACAGCAAAGCTCCGTTATTGCTGGCCTAGTGCGCTGCCAAAGCGATCTATATTTTACATCTGCTAGACTATTGTAAATGGCATACAGAGGTCCTTTTTCGTTACACTAAAATTATTATGCAGGGGGCCCAGAAACATTAAAACTTAAATATCTCAAAATCAATTTTAGCGGACATACAGTCGTTTGCCTTGGAACGCTAGAATTAGTTAACGTATGGACAGTTAGCAGTCAGTTATCTGAAACAGTTGACATCCATGATATTAAAAGTGGCCGAATCGTCTTTCATTAAATGTTCCATTTCCATTGAGCTGTAACCGGACAAATTAGTAACCGGGAGCGACTCGTGGTGGCGGGCAGTGATAACATGAACCAAGTGGACCCGTTTTTCCTGGCGGCCCTTTCAGTCCAGGATAGCCGCGCTTTCCTGGATTTCCATTTCGACCTTAAATTGAAAATTGCTATAATATGATGATTGTTAGCTTGCAGCTTGCGTCGTCGCATGCTACGTACAGAGACTGTTCTTATCACAAAGTATGTGTCAACGTGATATCAGTCGAATATGCAACTAAATGCACTCCATGTTTTAAATTTTAAATCAGCTTGTAAAGAATTGTTTGCTGTGTGCCACAAATACATAACGAAACAGCAGCAATACAATTTTTAACAAATAATTATGCACATAGCGCAAGCACAAGTCATCCATAGGTCAATATGTTATCAAAGAAAAACAAACAGCTTAATTAGAAACACAAACAAGTTAACAGAAAATAATAAACATCTTAGCAGCAAAATAAGCAGCTTAAGTGTAAGTCGGGAGGAAACAGTCCTCACACTTGGTGTTGGGATTTCGACTAAAGCAAATATAAGATATAAAAGCTTAAGATTAAGCTAAACCTAAGGCTTTCACTTATTATATAGAAAAAGGCAAGGTCATTATTTTACCGAAAAAGGCAAGGCCAATATTTCACATATGCCATTCAATGTTTACTTTGGCCAACGAAATGCCTATGCGACCACAGCCGTTCCTACTGATAGTACATTAGTCAAGCGAATGCTGATTAAAACGAAATATGAAACCATGGGCGACTACTGGGCATAGTAGAACAGTTTCGAAAAATTCATGTGATAAATCCGCCCGTGATTAGATGAACTACCTTTGAAATAGCAGAAGTGTGACATAATTATATTGCCAACGTTATAAAATTCAAATGCGTACTTAATAAAATTGTGCTTCTTTTCGCGATGCCTTTCGTGCTGGCACTTGAAGTAAATGCATATATTTATAATTCTGGACTCCGATGACTTTAGGTAATTGCAGCAACTTCAACATGTGCAGAACAGATTAGTGTGTAGCCAAATTTTTTTCATTAATGTTTTCATGCCCAAATTTCTGCCAATTGGCATCAGCGCAAAACTATACCGCGCTTTAGTGACTGTGCCACGTGACGCATTTTTGCGAGTACGTTGTTATTCATTCGACTTGCGAGGTTTCTTATCCGAGCAACAGATCCCCAACAGTTCGGTGCTTGATATGTGGTTTTCACTAAAGCAGTCGTGGTTCGATTCGTGGCGACGGTTTTTGCACGGTACACACACTAGCTCATGATTTAAAGGGTTAAGTATAGTATTACACGCAACGCATAACTTATTAAACTATGAACAGCTTGTAATGCAGCAGAATTTATCACCTCACGCAAAGATATATTTAGTCCTGTTATGGATTTCCACTAGCCAAGAAGTACAGCGAACTCAGTGTATGGTGATCACAACATAGACCAGAAAATCAGTATATATGTGTTTGTAAGATGCGATACGTTGTTTTACAGACCAGCACCAAACATTTCTGGCAGTTCTTAATTTTATTAACCATTCAAAATGGTGAGAATTGAGTTGCCGCGTTTTGTGGTATGATCTTAGCCAGTTTGTGGCATTCCAGTGCCAGCTAGCATACCTCAGCTTTCTGGTCGTCAAACGATAATTCACAGTATTTAAATTAAAGAAAACCATATATATAACCTGTCTAGTTAGTGCGACGATGGGGAGACTATAAATTTGTTGAGGCACTTGGTGTATCGGACTTCAAATATACCATGCGTAAATAGTTAAGCAAAAAGCACAAGTTTTTTTATTTGCTACTTTTTAAGTTGAAGCTACACTTGCTCAGTTGTAGTATAATTCCAATGAGTTGTCGGAATACAATAACTGATAATATTATAATTATTGCCGTTTCGTCACATAGAAACTAGGTCCTATCCTAACAAATATCATTTACAGAAAGTGGGAATTGAGGGCAAACTTCGGAACGGATTCAGTTAGCTATATCCGAATTTGCTTATAATAAGATGACGTTACGGGCCATCGATTCATTGTAATACTTTCATTAGATCTACTTCTGTATAGATGTATTAAGTAAAACGTTTAAATTTCGATGCCAATCCAAAAGTTAAAAAGACTGATATGTTCAAGGCTTATCCCTTTTTTGAATGAATGAAGTCTCTGGTGACATACGCGAAAGCCTACTCCAAAAAACATGCGGACATTTAGGTTAGTTCATTCAAGAACTACAGTGATCAAGCACAGTTTTTCAAATTTATGTTCTTATTGTAATGTATATTGGACCCATGGCAACTTTAGGGGCCGGACGCTATAACGTTAGAAAAAACAACAGCTTAGAGCGGGGGTTAGGGGGTCGGCGGCCCTTTGACGTATTCTTAGGCTTAGTACATGGCTCATATAGGGATCTTAGCTTAGGCTAAGACTAATGCTTAGTATATCGAGAACGGCATGGCATGCATTATACTTCGGCTCCTATAGTTGACATGGGGAGTATATTGTATTATATATTATATTGTATCGTATTGTATTATTTAATCGGTTATAAATTATGCAACTCTCATGCTGCCTCGCCTCAAACGGTAGCCATGTATGGCGTTGTTGATTTAACCCGAAATACTTATCTTCGAAAATGATGGCAAAACTATGTCCTGCCAAGCTATATTAACATGACCATGTCTCGTGGTATTTTAGAATTCTCACTGCATTTCCATAAAGCGAGATTTCTGTTAGACCTTGAACATGGTCTAAGAACTATAAAATATTTGCCGTATGCCATGTTCGTTTAGAAAAAAACAAGCGAACGGAATTGTAAAATATCGCATACTTACTATATAGAGCCAATATGTATTGTAGCTTAACACAGTTAAGCAATAGGTTCAGACAATGTTATAGTCGCAGACTATAATCAAAAATTCTAATTGGTATTTTCAGAGGTAGTGCGTGGATTATGTATCCCTCACTCGTACAATGTAAATATAAATAATGTGACATCTTCTAAAAGACATGTGTAGCAATGTGCTTACCGGTTGAACCGACGTTACCCATGACACCAAATCTGCCAGGCATTCCACTTTTTCCAACAGGACCAGGAAATCCTCGATCACCTCTTGTGCCATTAGCTCCTTTTGGACCTGGAGGCGCATTTATACGTATGACACCTCCAGGTTTGCCCTAAAGTGTATATAATACAAGAAAATTAATAAAATCTGATTGAGAATATAAATCTGCAGTGAGATGTAATTCAGCAATATTCTCATTGGACGTACATTATGAACGAAAACCACGAAAGATCGAGATCTTACATCAAGTCTCGAATAAAGCTTATATGTGTCGAATTGAAATATAATGGACAATTTCGTAATATACGTAATGCTGCACATTTATATATTGTTTCAAATGGACACGGTTAGGTTACCTGCACAGTGAAATAGTCGAACCGCATTGAGCAACTGAGTTGAATTGTGGCATTAAAATCAGCGTAATCAGTTTAAGGGTTAAGGACGTATTGTCATTTATTTGAAATCCTAGTCCTAAGGCTATGCCTACGCCTTAACTTTGCCTATGTCATTAACCCATCAGCCGATCACGCTGATTTTACCTTCATTGGACTCAGTTTCAATACGGTTCGAATGGTATAAAAATTATATATGTATCAGGAAAAAGTTTTTTAGAAAAGTTTAGGTAGCAAGAAAAAATCATTGCAAACCCAAAAAGTGGAAGAAATTTCTGTCGTAAATTTTGCCGAAATGGCTATTTTCTGAACTGCCTCATCGAGCTGAGTTGAACGGTACCTAGATTTCTGCTGTGTCTTCAAAACTGACCAATATCAGGCTGGTGGATTCTGGGAAAGACACAAACATTTTACCATAATCTCCGAAGTAGCTTAGTTGTAAGTGCACGGGGTTCGAGGTCAAATGTTCTTCATTAGATTTAGTAGTGTGGCAAAAGTTTTTGCTTAATGTTTATGCACATAACACAAATTAATTCATACACTTAAATATGCATATAAAACTAATTTTTTTACTTCATTTTATTTAGAATAATTTATGTCTTTTAGGGAATCAGTATAGGAATGTGATATTAAACAATTATGCAAACCAAAACTTACTTGCGGTCCTTTGTTGCCTCGTCGTCCTCTCAAGCCGGGGACACCGACATCTCCTGGCGGTCCTCTTTGGCCGCGTCTACCTGTAATGCCTTTGTGACCAAAGTCACCAGATGGTCCAATATTCCCTTTCTTTCTGAAAATATTGGAATTCTGAGGGTATTAAGTGAAACAAGCTAAACGAAGCATTCTTAATAGCCCGAGAGTGGTTAAGTTTCACAATGTCCGTTCGTAGGGTGACATGCCTAACTCAACTTTGGCTGTACGGATTGACTCGCCCGATAGCTAGTTTGAAAGCTTGAGATTTCTGTTTATGCCCTTTAATTACGCGCGAATCCTGATTCCATCATATTTGTGGGCCGAAGGGCGGAGTAGGAAGGGCGGGGTCGGGTCGCGCAAGCACCGAAAAAACGTCATATGTTGTACCTCGTGAACTGGTGTTAATTGCCGAGTCAAATTGAGCGCATTTCGTAGCGCAAATTCGTTCTATAAGACTATGTAATGCCTTGTTGTTTCAGCATACATGCCGAAGCAACGGTTCTGGGGGCTACACCCTGAGGCATTGGTCATCATGAATTGCTAAATGCGCAATAAGCAGTACATCCCCGCAACTATTCAAGCATCGTGGCTTGTATTCTGATCATTATGTAGGTTTGTGGTCAACATAACTATGCACGTTTCGCTGAATAACATATTCAACAGTTAGTATTATCCACCTTGAGGATTAGAGAAATTACCGTTATTATTTTGAAAATATTCTCTTCATATACGTAGATTGAATTATGTCAAAATCTCAACACAGCTTAAACATTAACTCAATTATTAATGAATAAAGATCTTTCGGCCGTTTGCATTACAAAAAGTATTTTACATATTTTGAAGTATTGGTAGCAGATGAGCCTCCCACTTAAAATTTGTCTTCGACTGCACGTATCTACTACAATTCGGAACCGCTAGTGTGAACGAAAACGCGAAAGAATTTGCTTATTGAAATAGATGATTCTTTATATTACATGTGATGGTGGTACGAATATGAGATTTTGGTCAGTAAGTTGTGTTAATAGTAAGTATCAGTCATACAGCTTCATGCTAATGTTACTAAGCTGTTGAGTATAGCTAACGTAGCAAATGCGTCATGAAAATGTGTAAGCTATCACTACCACCAGTTAGTAGCATATGTCGTTACAATATAACCGATGTAGAAGACACTGTCACGGCGTGATTACCAATTCGTAGCTAGCGTTGCAACACTGTAACCAATATTAAATACCACATTCAAGGTGTCACCATCAAAACCAGTGTTGGTCAGTGGATTGGAAACCACTAGTCAGCCGTTCGGCATTTTACGAGCTCGGCCGTGCGGCCTAAAATGATTGCGGCCTGCCGTCGATAATTTTCTGTCGTTTTGTGTCACCGATCGGACTGTTCGAGATGTATTATAGTCTCGCTTGCGCTGTAGCGTGCCTGCTAAACAAGACTACCGACACTTTTTGAAATTTGTAATCACCAATAAATAACATGCAACGATATTTAGTCAAACGCTACGCAAGACTACTGTTATCATTTAAGTTATAAATACATCTGTTGTGCTCGAAAAAGGCGTCTAGCACTGTTCGTATTACGTAGTATATACGCGTTTAACTTGAGGACATAATTGTTTATTAAGCTAATAATCCGTTAATGTTCAATGATAGATTTTGAAGCCAGCCGCTACTCAACACTACATCAGGCTCAATCTGGCTGCAGACCGTATAGGTGTAAAATTTTATACTTTAACCGTTGTGCGGTGGTAAACCCTTCATGTGTAAATATAGCGAATTTTCGAACAAAAGCTTAAGTAGCTGATATGAAAAATAATTTCGTACGTAAAAAGAGAAAATTGTTGATGGTTGGCCGGTTGTTGACCGCCATCGCACAGTTAGTCATCAAAAGCCGGCTGTTGCCGGCTTACATTACTCAAACCTAAATATACCAAAAATAATTTCGTACGTAAAAAGAGAAAATTCTTGATGGTTGGCCGGTTGTTGACCGCCATCGCACAGTTAGTCATCAAAAGCAGGCTGTTGCCGGCTTACATTACTCAAACCTAAATATACCAAAAATAATTTCGTACGTAAAAAGAGAAAATTGTTGATGGTTGGCCGGTTGTTGACCGCCATCGCACAGTTAGTCATCAAAAGCCGGCTGTTGCCGGCTTACATTACTCAAACCTAAATATACCAAAAATAATTTCGTACGTAAAAAGAGAAAATTGTTGATGGTTGGCCGGTTGTTGACCGCCATCGCACAGTTAGTCATCAAAAGCCGGCTGTTGCCGGCTTACATTACTCAAACCTAGAAACACTACAGTGATGCTTAATTTGTAGATACACATCATCAACGGCTGGATATTGTTTTATCGCAATATGTTCGTAAATGTCACAAATATGTCAACAATTTTGCGTATTTGTCAAAACAGCGTTGAATTGGTGTGCAGTCGATGCTAGAAAACTATAAAGAGTAGTTGTGAATAGCATAAACCCAATGTAAAACCCTGACGGCCGAAAAGCGGTTACTGGTGAAGCTAAATAATTTATCCTATAGAATTTTGTATTTCCATCATCATATTTAAATAGATCATTTGCCATCAAACTGTTACAGACGTGAATAGGTAAATGCCCTTCGATCAATTTATAACAATGGTTCTTCCACAGAATGAGACAAATCCAGTAATAGCTAAAATATTCAAATTCATATATTATCGTCTTTCACTGAGTAATGATCTATTTAATACAGATTCTTGTTCAGAATGTTGAGGCTCACACACATGTCATCAATGTTATACGTAGGCACCAGCGAAAAGAATGAGAAGAATGTGCTTAGGTTCCATTAAATATAGACAATTACAGACTGCAGTGCTGTATGTGTTGGGTTTCCGTGGATTAACTCGTGTATAAATACGGCACTGAGCTATGATGTGGAAGTGTTTGCATCCAAGTCTTCATATGTTTCTGATTACGTGCTGAGGCTATTTGGACCAGTTTTTGCTTGATCTGTTATATGGGTCTTACTCTGGCATGGCTGTTGCTTAATGTTTAAAACTACCACAAACTTTCTGGTTCACACGAATTTATTTTATAATCCATAACTATGAAGCTAATTTGCTTTATTAAGCTAATATGCTACATTCTGGAGTTTTGCGTTAGTTAAATTTATTGGTTCATGACTTGTTTTTGAGCACTCATAATATCAGGAAATATCCCCAACATTGCACACTGTTTAAACAACAAGAGACTTTTACACAAAAAGGTAAGGCGGCTTTCAATGTTTCATAAAACTTGATTACGTGTTGTTGTGCAAAGGGTCCTTGGTGTAATGCGAACAATCACGTTATGTGATGTTAGGTGGGCAGGTCCACAAATACTAGAATTCTAAAGACATACTGATGTTTTAGTTTATTCTATTAAAATTCCTGTATTAAAAAATAAACATTTAATGATGGACGGTCTGTGGAATTCTCGTTTCAAATACAAAACATTCATAATGGTGTCGAAATAGCACCTTGAACCAATCTAATTTATTACCTTGAAGCAATACTGAATATGACACAGATATCACGACATAGCCGTTACTGCAACACAGCGCTAACACTAAGTGAAAAAATTTTCAACATTAGGTAAAGATTCTGTTCAGATTTTGAGCTCGAAACCTGGGTCTCAACATTGAACGTGTTAACGCGCTTAATGCAATAACAATATCTAATGGTAATATATTGCTAGGAGCTGTTCGCTGTTTAATGTACTAATATATATCCAGACTTTGTAGCAAATCAGCTGACGAAGTTATTTCTAGCGGACGAACGCTTACAATTCGAATTGTGAAATTCCAGCGAATGTAACATGCGCTGCCTGTTTCCGATCAAATTTGTTAGATTGGTGCCTGTTTAAATTTCAAAATAAAGTAAGAACCAACTATTTAGACCTGTTATGTATTATGTGGGAACACCAAAATTAACTAGGGTGTAGAAGTTTTATATAATGGAAACATTGGACCATTAACCAAACATTAAGTGTCACAAGATTAATAATTCCAGAGTACATGATAAAACTGTTTATATAAATTTTTTACCCTACTAACAGTTTCAAAGTAGTCTGATTTTCATATGAGTACTTAGTCTGAAAAAAGTTGCATTAAGCTTGATTTTCCTGTACGTCGATCATTTCTCATAGACTGCATCTGCAGAGAAAACGTGATATTATTTGGCCATCCGAACTGAAATGGTATAGGTTCTCTCGAGCTAAGCAATAGACCACAACAGAAGTATCTAAAACTGAAGCATATTATTTTGTTCACCTTAACAAAAATTGATACACACTGACGTTGTGTAGTGAGAGGTGCTAGCGATAAAAATAAACTATGACAAACAAAGAATGTCCGAACAATATTTTGCTTACCCCAATGGACCTCTAGGCCCAAGCGGTCCAGCTGGACATTTCATACAAATCGGCTTAATTTCGTCAGGCGGAATAACTTTACCATCCGTACCACGCAACCCTGCGTATCCTGGCTCCCCGATACCACCATCGTCTCCATCTAAGCCACTGGGACCCTGTGGCCCTACTGGACCTTGATGACACGTACAGCCTTAAACAACACCTCAAAATTAACTACCGCAAAACAAATGTTGTACACTTCATTTCTGTGCAAAATATATATTACAAATCTGATTACATTGTGATCCGCAAGATGAGCGCAAACCGCCCTATGTCATAACAACTTAGCCAGATCTCAAACCCATCTCGCCAAAACGATATTGAAAAAACAGGTCTTCACACTGCTACGCTCTGCAACAAAAACTGCTTAGACTTTCTGCATGATCATTGCTGTTGTATTCTTATTGCTTCCACGTAGATCACACATACTGAGACGCAAAAGACATTGTGTAAGCATTTTTACAAGATACGTATTATTTCCACGTAAAAGGACACCTCTTACATGTTTCTTTTTCGTAGCTGTAGCTGCCGTAAGTTGGCATTTGATAGTTTTGTTTGTGGTAGCCTAACTCAACGAATTGACCATACATCCACGCTCCGGGATACGAAGTATCTCTTTCGCTGCGGATCGGTCTATCAATCACCGTCTTTTGTTGAAGATCTCGTGATTTTATCTAAAACATGATAGGTGTAGCTATTGCAAAGCGAACATTTTTGTCAAATTTTACCAATATAGTAGTAACTGGGCAGTAATGCAGCTCTAGTGAATATGGAAATGATTTAAGAATACTAATTGCAAGCTTTGTATCGCATTTTTCACCCATCTGTGACGATATTAACTTCAAAAACTATTATATCAGGCCCCTCATAACCAAAATGTATGTCGAATGCGAGTTGTCCTCATTTTCTTGGCAGTGATAAAACTTCTAGCAACAAATCATAAGTTTCGTTCTCTGATAACTATAACTATGCCGAATAAAACCAGACAAATATGAGACAACTATTGATCATCAGCAGAAGACCAAGTTCAACTTGATCCTCCTTTTTCTCCGCCGTAATTTGTTATATACATTGAGATTTATACCATTATCAAATTTCCAAACAATAAATGCCAACATAGGATTTTGTGGCATAACGAAATAACTTAAAATTTCCAAACTTTTTAATTCTTGAATATTGTCCACATGTTTGCCTCCAAATTATATTTAAATACGTCATGTATTTTCGCAGTTATAAAAAGTCACCCGCAAATCTAAGTGAATATTTAAAAATTTATACTTCATTCTCAACTTCATTAGATTAGCTATGTATATACATGCCACCTTTAACTTCGAAACATATGATAAAATACTATTGGTGGCAATAAAACTTCTTGGTGAGCTTGCTGCTCTCACGCTATAGCTTAACACAATTGCATTGAGTAATTATAATTTCTTGTTCTTTTATCCCAATTGGAGTATGCTTACTTTGAACCACGTCAGATTGCATGGTTGCACGACACCGCTAGTGCTCAATCTAAAGCAAATTATCTGGTTATGTGGTACCAGAAAAAATGTTGGTTTCTGCCGACAGGACAGGAATAGCCTGCTATAAATAATTTCCAAAATAACTGCAAGCAATAAAAAGTAAAAAAAAATTGTGAATAGATTATCGATATTTAGGTCACTGACTGTTCGTACTTTTTCGCCCTAGTTTTGCTGTGAGATCTGGGTTCAAGTTTATAAACATTTGGTTATTATCTACCCAAGGCAGTAGTAATTATCGTTGAATTAACTCTTAGTAATATGAAACGTTATTACGCCAAAGATGGGCATCATCCCCATAGTCTGTTAACTCAAAGACCAACATGCTCACATACTCACCTGATGTGTACAATTATATATCGCCCAGAAATGAAGTGTACAACATTTGTTTTGCGGTAGTTAATTTTGAGGTGTTGTTTAAGGCTGTACGTGTCATCAAGGTCCAGTAGGGCCACAGGGTCCCAGTGGCTTAGATGGAGACGATGGTGGTATCGGGGAGCCAGGATACGCAGGGTTGCGTGGTACGGATGGTAAAGTTATTCCGCCTGACGAAATTAAGCCGATTTGTATGAAATGTCCAGCTGGACCGCTTGGGCCTAGAGGTCCATTGGGGTAAGCAAAATATTGTTCGGACATTCTTTGTTTGTCATAGTTTATTTTTATCGTTATCACCTCTCACTACACAACGTCAGTGTGTATCAATTTTTGTTAAGGTGAACAAAATAATATGCTTCAGTTTTAGATACTTCTGTTGTGGTCTATTGCTTAGCTCGAGAGAACCTATACCATTTCAGTTCGGATAGCAAAATAATATCACGTTTTCTCTGCAGATGATCTGTAGAATGATCGACGTACAGGAAATCAAGCTTAATGCAACTTTTTTCAGACTAAGTACTCATATGAAAATCAGACTACTTTGAAACTGTTCAGTCAGGGTAAAAAATTTATATAAACAGTTTTATCATGTACTCTGGAATTATTAATCTTGTGACACTTAATGTTTGGTTAATGGTTTAATGTTTCCATTATATAAAACTTCTACACCCTAGTTAATTTTGGTGTTCCCACATAATACATAACAGGTCTAAATAGTTGGTTCTTACTTTATTTTGAAATTTAAACAGGCAACAATTATTAACAATTTGATCGGAAACAGGCAGCGCATGTTACATTCGCTAGAATTTCACAATTCGAATTGTAAGCGTTCGTCCGCTAGAAATAACTTCGTCAGCTGATTTGCTACAAAGTCTGGATATATATTAGTACATTAAACAGCGAACAGCTCCTAGCAATATATTACCATTAGATATTGTTATTGCATTAAGCGCGATTTAACACGTTCAATGTTGAGACCCAGGTTTCGACTAAAATATCTAAAACAAAGTATTACCTAATGTTGAAAATTTTTTCACTAGTGTCACGCTATGTAGTAACGGCTATGTCGTGATATCTGTGTCATATTCAGTATTGCTTCAAGGTAATAAATTAGATTGGTTCAAGGTGCTATTTCGACACCATTATGAATGTTTTGTATTTGAAACGAGAATTCCACAGACCGTCCATCATTAAATGTTTATTTTTTAATACAGGAATTTTAATAGAATAAACTAAAACATCAGTATGTCTTTAGAATTCTAGTATTTGTGGACCTGCCCACCTAACATCACATAACGTGATTGTTCGCATTACACCAAGGACCCTTTGCACAACAACACGTAATCAAGTTTTATGAAACATTGAAAGCCGCCTTACCTTTTTGTGTAAAAGTCTCTTGTTGTTTAAACAGTGTGCAATGTTGGGGATATTTCCTGATATTATGAGTGCTCAAAAACAAGTCATGAACCAATAAATTTAACTAACGCAAAACTCCAGAATGTAGCATATTAGCTTAATAAAGCAAATTAGCTTCATAGTTATGGATTATAAAATA
>JASANE010014476.1:0-19005 GCA_030248225.1 Trileptium ribeirensis
GTTCCGGCCTAAGCTTTGAGTTAAGCTTAGGTCAACCTAGTCAATAAAATTTATCGGAGCACCCATGTGCTCTCAAAAGAAAATTTTAGGAGCTGGCAAGTTGGCTGTCAATAACAAAGTTTTCGGAGCACCCTTGGGCTCTCAAAAGACGTTTTTCGGAGCAGCCCTCTGCTCTCAAGAACCCACTAGTAGAAGGAGCACCCCTGTGCTCTCAATAGACTACTAAAGTGTGGAACACCCCTGTGCTCTCAATAGTAAATTTTGGAGCAGCCCGTCTGCTCTCAATAAAACACCAAATTTTGTAAATGTTGAAATCAGCACTATATCTTAGCTTGTAACAACTACTGCCAAGCTAGAACAGTGTTAGATAACAAGGTGCCGTATGGCAATTAAGCTAAAAATAAAATTCAAAATAAAAGAGACTACTTACTCTGAGATCTCCGATGGGTACTGACTCTACGATCTGCTGCTGCAGCTGACTCTGCAGTCGATGGCAATTACTGCCTCGCTGACCGAAACAAACCTCAGCTTAAATATCTTAAAATCTCTGCTGGCTAGGCCCAGATAGTCAGCTGATACATCTTCTTAGAAATTTTAATAAATTTTAAATCGTTGCTAAAATATATTTAAAATTACCACGCAGCAACAATTCCTCGTATCTGACATTTAGTCGTGGTTTTAAAATTTTGTTTTTACAATAAGTTTCACGAAATTGTAAAGGCATAAAAAACGCAAATAATTCGCATTGGTCGATGCAATTATTAGCGACTTCCCAGAACCCATCAAAAATGTTTTAAATATTAATTACTACAAATTAAAATTTGACATTTTAAACATTAAAAAATTATTCTTTAATAAAAAATGGAAAAAATTGCTAGCTCTGTTTCGAGAGCACATTGTATTACACAAACATACAAACGTAAAATATAGATTTACTAATACAAAATAAGTGTATTAGCTAAGCCAAGATCTTAAACTGTACGACGTGAGAAAACGGAAATAAAACACCTGGGGTTCGACTTCATGTATGTGAGCATGCTTTCGGAGACCCGAAGCTTGCCAGTCAGCTGTTTGTAAATGTAACAATTGAATGAATACAAGGTGCCTAAATTGGCCAACAACGTTGTAAATGATCATCTATGATCGAACTTATTTCTGAAGACAAGCTCAGTTTCCATCGTAATGAACCGATAAATTACATTAGCATAAATGGAATATCGCGCATGCGTCCCAAAAAATTGAGTAATAACTCTGTTTGCGACTGCTTCAATATGGCATGTATTTACGTTGATTTCAAGCGAAACCACCATTGCCTGTCATCACAACGTAATACCACGGTGGTAAGTCCTGGAAAATAGGTTTGCAAAACCAAGCTGCAGTGGCAATTGAAAATTTGCTTCAACATTATATGCCAAAGCTATCCATTTTACGTTCACACATATCTTCAGATCTCGTTGATATCCGTTGTTCCGCCAATGTTGTTAAATCTTTCCACAAACAAAATCGCGTAATCACCGCTGCACCTAACCATTCCAAGTAAATTTTACCTAACTATCCATTTTACGTTCACACATATCTTTAGATCTCGTTGATATCCGTTGTTCCGCCAATGTTGTTAAATCTTTCCACAAACGAATTCGCGTAATCACCGCTGCACCTACCCATTCCAAGTAAATTTTTCCTAACGCTTGCGAAATATAAATAAAAATTGTGCTCGAGACGAGGCGCATGTATCACAAAACACATCACATGAACACACAATCGCACACAACGACCCGAAATTTCAACTACCTACGCCACTAAAAGGCTAGACAAAACATACGAGCCGCAAAATATATAGAACAAATTCCCTATGAGATGTAAAATATGTCGAATAAAAATAATTTTGCTGTTTTAGAACCATTTAGCAACGTCTTCACCACCGTACCATGAGAAAGTCAAGGAATGCCACTTCATTAATGGGGACGTACTGAACTGCTGATGCCGCTGTAGTAAAAATGGTACATCCACTACATTGGCAAACATGCATATTGAATCGAATGAAACAGAACAGTTGCAGCAAAAATCACAGACTGGCTTTTACCTACCAGTTTGGTACATAACCAAGCAAAATAGAACAGACTACATTTCCAAAAATCGTGTGCATTGACCCTAAAACGCATTTAAAATACCTGGAAAATGCATGAACTATTGTTAGGCATGACATAATCTAACAAATGAAGACAGACAACACAATTCTGGAAATCGAGTTTGACAATTTGTTTTAAGAAGATTACCGCACCATATACAGGCTCGCAGCTGTTCTGAGAGAGGTCCCACAAAATGTATTTGTCTGAAAAGTTGTAGATATCCATGATTATATTGAGTGTACTAAAAATATATGCGGTCCAAGCTTGACGTCTAGAAAGAAATGCATATCCCAGCAACCGAAGAAACCATATTTTGAAATTGTGTTCATCGGCCCTAAACACATTTAAAACCCCTGGAAACGGTATGAACTATTGGTGGCGGATTGTAGATAACCATATCGTCGTAATCAGCTTACCGAAAACGCAATATACGCCATGCTTGACAGCCTGCACGCGATACATAACCTAACAAATGATGACAGACTACATAATTCTTGAATTCAAGTTCGAAGACCGTAAAACCCTTAAAACCTTTTATTAAAATATATAATAAAAGTTAGTTATTTCAAGTAAAATTTTCAGTTAAAATTAAAGCCTTACAGTTTTCAGTGTGCCCACTTCGCGATATCTCGATGTTACAATAATAAAATGCAAAGCCGAGGTTACAAACCCCTGGGAAGATCCAACCCCTAGGCCTATATGTTGGTAATAAGGTCGATCCATCGTTAAGGAAAACTCGTTAAACAGAGGATCTCGGAATACGGAAAATACTGGAAAAAAGCTAAAGTGGCGAAACGACACAATATTTGGAAACACTAGTACAAAAACGAGGAAATGTGGGAGAAATTGTGAAACACGAAACTATCGAGAAATCATAGTATTGGGAAATAGAAAAATATTAAAGAACAGGGAAGTTCTTAAAATGGGAAATGTGAACCTAGGAAAGCAAGGAGGTCAAGATCGGGAAGTTCCCGTTTCCCCAGTTTCCGACTTTCATAAGTCCTCATTTTCAGCTTAAAATTAAAGCCTTACAGCTGTCAGTGTGCCCATTTCGCGATTGCTCGATGTTACAATAATAAAATGCAAATCCGAGATTGCAAGCCCCTGGGAAGTGCCAACTCGTAGGCATATATATTGGTAATAAGGTCGACCCATCGTTAATGCATCATTTACGATAAGATGCGTGCGCTAGGGCGAAATTATGTCACGCGTCTAACTCACCTAGTTCTGGTGAACTATAGCTTAGCTGAACTGCTGTGGTACATTTTTATAGCTTAGCAGTGTTAATATGAAAAAAGGGAACTCAGCTAAGCTCTGCGTGACAAACGGAGCATCCGGCTGAACTGTCAAATGTAAAATTTTATTTAGTATTTTGCATCACTTACGATAAGATGCGTGCGCCAGGGCCAAATTAGGTCACGCGTCCAACTCAACTAGTTCGGGCGAACTATGGCTTACCTGGACTACTATGGTACAGTTTTATAGTTTAGTTAGTCTTACTGCGACAAACATGGAGCTTAGCTTGGCCCTGCGTGACAAACGGAGCGTCCGGCTGAACTGTCAACTGAGAAATTTTATTTAGTAATGTGCTTTAGCGTAATAGCATTTTGTTCTATAGTATTTTCGCGCTAATTCTAAGTTATATAGTTGTTTTAATATATGCAATTAACGTTTTGAGCTGCATGCCGCTTTTAAGGCATTATTTAGATACGTATAATAAAAACTAACGTACGCGGACTAAATAGTCTCTGGCTTAAGTTATAGGGCTTAGCTGAACGCCTTGTGACAAAAGCACACTCCGGCTCGAATGACAAATGCATAGCGTAGCTAAGCTATTCAAAATATAAATAGTCGAGCTGGACTGTATACGTGACATAGTAGCTAGCACATTTGAAAGTGTGACTTAATTAGGACCACGCGCACGCATCTTATTGCAAATGATGCATTATCCTTAGTGTAATTGCATTTTTTCTATAGTATTTTCACACTTATTCAAAGTTATATATTTGTTTTTGATATGTACAATTAATTCTTTAGGCTGTATTTTGGCGCATTATTTAGATACTTGTAGTAAAATGCAATGTTCGCGGACCAATTAGTCTCTGGCTTAAATTATATGGCGCAGCTGAACGCCTCGTGACAAAAGCACAACTCGGCTCGACACTCGATGACAAATGCATAGCCTAGCTAGGACTGTCTGCGTGACATAGTAGCTAGTCGATTTGAAAGCGTCATATAATTAGGACACGCGCACGCAACTTATTGTAAATGATGCATAAGGAACACCGGGCAAACAGAGGGTCTCGGAATACGGAAAATACTGGAATACAACTAAAGTGGTGAAACGACACAATATTTGGAAACACTAAAGTACGAAACCGGGGAATGTGGGGTAATGTTGAAACACGAAACTGTCGAGAAATCGTAGTATTGAGAAATAGAAAAATGTTGAAAAACATGAGTTGTTAAAACGGGTAATGCGAACCTTGAAAAGCAAAGAAGTCAAGATCCGGAAATTTCCGTTTCCCCAGTTTCCAATTTTAATAATTCTCATTTTCGCAATTTTTAGTTTTGCTCAGTTCCCGTTTTGCCAGTTTGTCGTATTCCCCTTCTCCCGATCCGCAATTTTCAATTTTCCCAGTTTCTCGTGTTCCCAATTTCATGTTTTGTCAATTTCCCGTTTCCCAATTTCCCGTTCACCTGACTTCTCACATTGTACTGGTTGAGAATATGGGAAATTGAGAAAACGGGAAAATGGAAAACAAAATATACAAAATGTGTGTCTAATATATGGGACAAACACAACAATGTAATATAATTCCCCACGGGACAGTGGGAAGCCCCTAAAGATGACATGGGCCATAATATATATGCTATCTCAATATAAATAGATGAGAAGATATACATCAGATTTGAACGGTCGCCCGAAAATGTGAGATTTATGAAATACCTTACGATAATGATTTACTTTCGTACCTAAACACGTAACGATAATAATTACTACTTTCGTACTAATATCTTAGGCTCGGTAATGTAATAGTTATACTCTTCATTTAGATACCTAGCTAGCTTTAAACTATCGTAGCGGGGTAAGGAAATTCATAATTCTTCGGAATCTTGTGGGAGTTTGTAAGTGCTGACGGGGTACTAGGGAACAGGGGAACATTGGTCTAAACCTGCCACAAAACCTGCAAAAATTTTCCTAAAAGCTAGGGTTTTCACTAAATTACTTATTATACCGCTCCCTCCTTTTGCGTCTTTTTGTTTCTTTTGTTTTCCTTTCACCTAATTTACATAATTGTAGGAAAAGGTGCGATTAGCTAACATATTGTGAGCTGGGTTTTTCATTGTTTTTCAGTTTTGATCGAGCGATCAGTTTTGATCGAGTTTTTCTTAGCGACAATGGCAGGCGAATATGTTGATTATCCATCACATCACGATAGGCATTACGCTCGGTGTCACTTTAGATTGTGGTGATCTTCCGAGTTTTGTTCGCACAAAGAACTATGCGACAGTGTTATAATATTTGTGGTTTAATTTTATTTTTAAATTTGTTGAATGGAGTTTCTAGCTAGTATAAACTACTAGCCTAGCTGACACGTTGTCTTTTTGCTTATTGTCGGGGGTCTAGTAGGCTACCAGGTGCCCCGGGGCTTAATGCTTAATTCCCAAAATTTTTAGTTTTAAAACCCTTTTATTAAATTCTCTATTATATTGGTCCCTAAGTTTTCGGGTTTTCAAAAGTTTAAAATTTATAGTTAATTTCTGTTACTTAACTAATTGAATAAAATGCTTTCGTTTTATTTATTATGTCTAATTTTAAGTTTAGTTATATTTGATAGTTAGTCTTGGCTTTTGTGTTCGTGAAATTAGCGGCACGAGAGTTACCATTGATATTACTGATTGTTTTGACAGTTGTTTACGACTACTTCCTGGTTACCTGGCTAAGAAAGTTAATTTCGTTACATTTGTTTCGGAACTGATTTCTGGTTTTATGTTTTTGGTTTTGCAACTATAGTACTGGGAGATGCTGAGGCTCGTGACTGGGTGACTTGCTGTTAGCGTAGTCTAGCTTTCACGATTATAATCGTACTAGTCGGTAGTGGAGCTACATTTGTGAGCGGAGCTTGGGCTGTGGCATTACGAATGTACTCAATTTTATGTTCTTGTAACTACATTGCATAGGGCATAGGACTTTATCATTGGTAAAAATATTATATTTGAATTCTTCGACCCAAAAACCCTATAATGGTTTGATCGAAACTATTCTATTTCAATAAATAACACAAATATTGCAAAATTCTCTATTTTAGCTGCATAAAATTAACTAATTAGCTAATTACTAATTAACCACTCAAAATTTTTTAATCCCAAATATCAGGTGCACACTCTGACATGATAAGCTTTCAAACAAAAAATTTTTTTAAATCCGTTCAGTGGTTCTTGAGATCCGTCGGATCGAACGAACGAACGAACGGACGGACATCGACCTTTTTACTCCCAGACAGAAAATAAAAACGCTTCGCTCGGCTTCGCCGAGCTCCGCTCAATGAACGCAATGAATTGCGTATATCAGTTCGAGCCAGCTATTACTACTGTAACTTTTGTGCAGGTCCAACCTTGTATTATCTCCTCCCTAGAAACCATATCTCACTAATTTTGATTTTACCCCTAAAATTGTAATGAACTCATTTCCCCGACACTCTCCTGAAGAATAAAATAACTCTCCTAATAAATAAAAACGCTTCGCTAGGCTTCGTTGAGCTCCGCTCTATTATTTTACAATAGCCACTTATTATTGATTAAAACTTACTAATATTATAGTAGTAATATTTTAGTAGGAATATTAATTTCTTCTTCATGTACCAATATAGTTTTGCTTGGATTTGAGAATGGTCCATTGTACTTATGCCAAACCTTTTCCAATGTTATACGTGTATACTGACATCGCTTAGGATCCTTCGGTAAATACCTATTAAGAAAAACTTCTAGGCTTCCATATGTAGTCTTTCACTTTATGCCTTTTATTATACGGACCTGCGTAGGCAAACTAGCGCGCTACAGCCTTTCAATTCCTCAGGAACATCCTTACACAGAATCGCATTTACACACGTATATAGGTACCAACGTATACACAAATCTAGTGACTTCGCAGGAGGTTGCCTGCGATATTGTTCTGGATCCCTGCGGTGGTGGCGGGATTGCCAGGCAAAGTAAGACCTGGCAGAGTGGTAAGGCAGACCATAAAGAGGGCAGCCCATCCCCTAAACGGGAACCTTTGGGTGGGATTGGTCTTTCTACATTTCCGGCACCTTTTTACCACCCGTTGGTACCCAGGCTGCCACAAAATGGGCTGCTCTATCGTCGAAGGCGTGACATTGTAAGCATTCCCTAGGGTGGGACATAGTTGTCGGAACTATGTCTTCGCGCAAGCCTCGCCTAGGGGTTGTCCAATGCACAGGCCAGGGAAATTTTACGCTTATGGGGCTTGGCAGTTATGGGCCAACACCCACGTTCTATTTGGGAAAATCCTGTGTCACATGTCCCCTATAACACTAACACAACATTCTAGATTTTTCAGGCCTACGAACCCTACGAACTTTCCAGGTAATGTTGCGACGTAAGGTACATGTATCCTATAATGCATGATCGCACTTAATTATCCTAAAAATTAAAACCTATGAAATTGTTACAGAAATGTTTGTTACATGGTTCGGAAGTTCGGATCTATCGGTTACTATGGCGTCCCAACATTTGGGAAACTTGTTATCGGTATCATACCTAGTGCTTAATACTAGGATTTTGTTAAGTTTTTTTATATATAATCTCTTGTTGTTACCTAACAATGTTACGTATATATATATACATAATCTGCAAATTTTCAAGCTAACTCGAGTAATAAAAATTTACGGTACGGCTGTGTGTGTTATCAATCCAGCGTGAGCTGATGGTTTTACTTTTGAATTTATTCTTAGTCTATTGGACGTTACTTGCGGATGACTAAATGGTGCTGGTCACTAGCATATGCGTTAGCTTATGTAAAATACCCCAGGTGGGAGAGCCACGGTGCCTTGCTAACACTTGCCTATTTGGAATTTGACTGATAATATTGGATAAATGGTTAATGAAGGCTCTTGTCTTAATGGGACGCTGGACGTGTTACCTTAGCGTGTTAATCGTTATTTATTTTCAGACAACCTGTATATATTTATAGCTTTATCGTTCTGGTGCAATTTCTCTGCATTAGTATTACGATCTCTCAAGCTAAAGCACAAGTCTTTGTTTTATTTATGGATTAGCTATTCATGTGAAAGGAAGTTCCATTATTTATAAAAGCTAGTTAACGGTCTCACGGGAAGTCCACCATAGCTCCAGTCTGTGCCTCAAGCCTGGCCGCTTGCCGAGTTGAGACAGAGCTTGGATGCCTTCAGAGCTAATATAGTTCAATCCTACTCTCGTTGACAACCCGTGATAAAATTTCTTAGTTCAAATTTTTCAACTTTGTTTTTCAAAAGTTATGCCAACATCTATTCAAAGTTTATTTACTTCGTATTATGGAACTGTTACACGAACTCTTCCTGGTAGTAACATTTTGCACGAAATTTTTAAAAATTAAATCCAGAACTTGTATCCTCGATAACGTTCTGGTGAATTTTAAGCTAAATGGTACGCGGGCACGGTATCACAATCTAAAATTTCGTGAGAAATCTTGCAATAAATTATGGAGATACTTTGCCTTGCTTACTCGAGCTCGCTGTAGTTCCACAATGAGTATTTTCTAAATCCCTAGTTGGCATTTGTAAAACTATAACATTTCCCTTTACAGGTTAATAAACGCCACATAAGGTTTTTACTCCTTAAAATCATGTATAGAAAACAGGGAGTAACCGGAATTCCGGTTCCGGCGAAAATCGTGTTCCGATTGCGGTTCCGGCAAAGGGCAAAAACCATACCGGAACCGGAATTCCGGTTTAAAATTTTTGTTTGAAATTTTTCACGTTTTTTGCTTCATCTGTGATCCAAACATATGTATATAATATATGTTATGCAATGATCAAGCTCCAATACAACCAAGCAAAAGAAAAGATTAACTAAGCAATTTGTCGTTTGAAACGTAAGTGGGGCACATAATTTCAGTAGGAATTTTTCATAATAACCTGCAGGAGTTTGTTAACTAATCAAATCCAGGTCGATGCTTGTAGCAGCTATTTTACACATTCAGAAGTCTGTGGGGTACGTTTCAATTAAACCGGTCCAATTCGGTAACAGAGTATGGCTTACGCAGAAGTACTTAGGTTATGCTTGGCTAACATAAATTGCGTCAAGAACCCGCCGATGCGCTTGTAAACTTGGTAAATCAGTCTAAATTGAAGTAAACTAACGTTATCTGCAACGCAGCTAGAAACTGTTTTCTTGGCAAAGAGCTGTATTTATTGAAACTGTGCAAGCAGCTCACAGTGTGTCTCATTTATAGCATTCTGATTAGAAAGTTATCATCATTATCGTCTAACTGACGGGCACTGTTTGTCCAACGCTAGCCTAAACAATGTCTCTGACCACTGATCAGAAAATTACCTTCTATCATTTTCTCTTAGAATAATATAAACCAATTATTTCAAGTTTCCTACAGATGAACATGTAACAAACGTATGTGTAGTAAAGGAAGGCGACTGGAGACAGAGCGAAAGTGTGTATTCTACGCTCCAAGCTTTGTAAGCACATTCGATTTGACGCAGTATACGCAATGGTGTATAGTGGAAGGCATTTTTTGCTCTGGGTGTCCAAAAATCGACATATTTGATGGATAAATAAACATTATTAGCTTCCTCAGTCTCTTTAAAGTTTCGGAAAGGCAATAATAGCAATAATACCATCGAAATACATTAAGTTTAATACAAAAGTTATTTTTAATGCATTTTAAATCCACTATACCTTAATTTCTTCCTTCATCTGTTTTACTATATATAAATTTCGAGGACCAAGTTCCGGTTTAAATGGACGGTTCCGGTTGCTGGCTCCGGTTCCGGTTATTCCCTGATAGAAAAGTATACATTTCGAAAATTCAAATTTTACGCAAAGTTCCAATTTACAATCAAAATCTACTTTTCCTAAAGTTATTTTCAAGTCAACATGATACCACGGCTCGTTATGCGAACTCGCCAAGGTATATATAAGCGTTGATGGCATGATTACTCGAATTCGCCAACGCTGACCAGATTACTTAAGTTTAGCTTCAAGTTTAATTAGACCTATCTTTTAAGCTTTTCTAGCATCAAAATTCATTACCCACGGCACGTTCCTCGAACTCGCCAGGGTACAGTGTACAGTCACTATTAGCACGAAATTTCGATCTCGCTAATTAAATTTAACTTTGTACCAGATAGATTATTTCAAGTCCGCTCTGGCTGAAGGGTGCCGAGTGCACAAAATCAAGCCAAGCTAAATTTGCAATTTTTGTTTCAAGTAAACTTACTTTTCTCTAATTTACCCAACACCTTTATACCACAAATGGTTCAACCCATGCAATACATAAAATACAACTGTTAATCCCCTTCAGTTAGTAAAACAGTTGTTTAAACTAATTTATATACGTTCACACGGCCAATTCAGCTTATTTTTCAATCTACTATATGATCTTGACCTAATCTTGATATCTCTGCCCGGGACAATGACATGTCTACCCCTGGAACTCGCGCAACTCTCATTAAGTGATAAAGGGTATCTCCGCTGGTAGACCGGTCCATCCCTTTGGTGGCTACTACCCCTTATTCTTGATTTTACTTCTATTATGGGTTACCCTTGAACTCGCTCTGTATCTTCACCCCTTCCCCTTTGGCCACCATTGGAGGTGTCGGTTATGTTTTGGTAAGAAACGTGCCGCGGAGAAGGCCGATAATCCCACAACTACTGGTGGATGTAGTAAGAAGAAGGAGCTTATACTCAGCCCTTCTATCAGTTGGTGAATATCAAGGAAACGCCTATACTCGTGTTTCCAACGGCGATAGATCTTGCTTAATTAGTGTTAGTTCTTGGTGCGCAAAGAATGCACGGTCTATTGACTTAGTGGTGATAGAGTATAGTGACGAGAGACATAGGATAATACTTTAATGCAGTTGCTGCAAGGTTATAACCCAACCGCAAAGCATCGAGTACTCGTGACAGGCGGCATAAATAAGTAACCATAAACCGACTACTGTCTTATTTAGTAATGTTATTGCCCAAGTAAGACGAAAGTGAGACGTGGCCATAATCATAGTAGGGGCGAAAGAGTAGATAACGTAGATTAGTAATACTTTAAAAATTTCGACTCTTGTGTCGAGTAAGAGGCAACCAGGTCGAGAGTGAAGGTGGGTCTCGAATAAATTAGTCGTGCTACTTGTGAAGTCTGGCGGACGTCCGGAGTGGACGGATCAAGTATTACTATTCTTGAGTAGACCGGGCGAGTAAGGGGTTGGTTTCGGAATCTAAAATCTCCAGCACTCTATACCTAATAACCAACCAGTTGGCCAGCCGTCAGGGGGCCTAGGGTTTGAGCAAAATTCTAACTGAATAATAGTCGACCGCTACTATGCAGAGTTGGTAACATTGCTTGGCAGCCGTCCGGTGTCAGCTTGTTTAACGTAATTGGCATTATTAGCGTAAATCTAAGGGTGTAGGTTGAGGTAATTAGATACTCGTACTGTTGGAAGAGCCACAGTGCCAACCCACAAGGGAAACTATTAACGTATCAGATAACCTAAACCTTAACCGCAATCGCTCAGCCATACTTATTAAACATTAGCCGTTATAATTTAAGGCTAGGGACATTGGTCGAAGTTCTAGGTAGCCTAACTTAACGTAAACCGAAAAGTATTATTAGGGATTGTTTGGAGTACGTACTGAAACGAGTGGTCGAAGTGCACTAGAGCATATTATAGTCGGACTGTGCACAAGTTACACGATCAAGCTGTGCAAAGGTGATACGGCAGACCGTGAATAAACCTGGTGTCATACGGTGCAAGAGCCTAGTATTGCATTGTACAAGTATTGTCGGTGAAGGATAAGCGTGAGCCAAAAGTTATCTGGTACTAAAGAATAGTATCGCCGTTTCTAATACGAGTGCGCGATTATCGCTATTGACGCTCTACCTAAAAGTAGGCGCGAGTACAAATCATTCGGTACAAAAGAATAGTGCCGCGGGTTTTAAATACGAGAGAAAGAGTAGCGCCATAGTGATCTAGCAGTGCCGATTGTCAGTGCCTAACATTTTATCATATTTCGGAACAAACATACGTACCATAACTGTGTTGTTGCTCAACTATGTGGAACTCGAGCACGTAGAGCCGAGTAAGATGGCGCAGCGCCGCAAAATATAGGGCACGAGTACTGATCACCAAAAATCAAGACGCGCGCCACAAACGCTGTCCCACCGGCATACCACTGGCCACACCTGGGACCTCACACTCTTCGGTGACGAATCCTTTTTAATAGCCGACAAAAGGAAAAATCCCCAACCAACCACCTCCCCATCGAAACAACAAAACATAACACTTATCGCGAATTTCTAGTTTTATGGCTTCCAAGTGTGATTGTCAGCTTATTTTACAATTTATTTTGGGGTCATCGTAAAGAAATACGCTCAAGATAGAAAGTTATTACGGTACTGAGCCATCTTCAGGAGTCGAATGATTGCGTGTCTCCAATTACTGCACAAATAAGTATCCCAAACGGTTTTTAAGTTTAATAATATCGTTTCATTATAAAAAGCTAAAGAACTCACAGTGGCATAGAGATTAGCACGATCGTTAACTTAATCATAACGGTCCTCCAATAGTGGCTCCAAAGTGAATAACCGATAGAACTGAGTAAACGCCATGGAGTATAGTTGGGAGGTAATTACGTGAGTATACCAAGGGTGAGGAGTATAGTTGGGAGGTAATTACGTGAGTATACCAAGGGTGAGGAGTATAGTTGGGAGGTAATTACGTGAGTATACCAAGGGTGCGGAGTATAGTTGGGAGGTAATTACGTGAGTATACCAAGGGTGACGAGTATAGTTGGGAGGTAATTACGTGAGTATACCAAGGGTGAGGAGTATATATAGTTGGGAGGTAATTACGTGAGTATACCAAGGGTGCGGAGTATAGTTGGGAGGTAATTACGTGAGTATACCAAGGGTGAGGAATATAGTTAGGAGGTAATTACGTGAGTATACCAAGGGTGAGGAGTATAGTTGGGAGGTAATTACGTGAGTATATCAAGGGTGAGGAGTATAGTTGGGAGGTAATTACGTGAGTATACCAAGGGTGAGGAGTATAGTTGGGAGGTAATTACGTGACCATACCAAGGGTGAGTTCGTGTCATAGGTGACCAACATATTGGAACAATGCTCCACTGAACGCCGGGTCGGTCAGCTGTCATGGGGGCCGGAGATTTGTAGGGAAACTAGAGAGTAGTTGACCGCTACTAACTAGTTATAGCGTAGTTCGTCAGCCGCCCGGGGACGGGCACATAAACAAACTGGCACATAATTAGCGTAATTCTAAGGGACTAGGCTAAAGTAATCGAATAAACGCACGTGGTCAGCTGTCCGGAGGCCATCGTGCCAACTCACAAGAACATTAATAAAGTAGCAATACGCAGTCGGTAAGCCGTCCGGAAACTGATTGTGTTAAGGATCTGTATTAGCGTAAATCTAAGACTGAGGTTAAGGTACTCGCACAGTTGCCAGCCGCCCGGTGGTAGTTGTGCCAACCTCACAACAGGAAATATAATAACAGTGCATAACCTAACTTGAAACTATCAGATAACTAACACTAGAATAATTTTGCGTTCAAATAGGAGAGTTAGCAACAAAGCTTGAGATATAAAAGTAGCATTAGTGGCGTAGTCGGAAAAAATTGGCTAAGATATCGGAGTCATCGAGGTGTGTAGGGAAGCAGAATTTACCGGTTCACAGTAGTGGCTCAATTTAATCGCGGGGTTAAAGAGCAGTGCCTTATTTGTATCTTAGCATTTTAAATAAATATTTTTATCGCGGCTTTGCTGATCAATTGTCTAAAATCTAGAGTGAATCGAGCTAGTCACACCGCAGCGCAAAGCGGAATCATATTGCTCACAAAAAATAGGCACGCGCAAAGAAAGACGCGTTTACTAGTTCCCGCCGGCATAGTACTGGCCACACCTCGAACGCCACAGCCATCGGTGACGAATCTCGTCTCAATTTAACATCCGATAGCCGTCATAAGAAATTCTCCATACAAACTCCCTCCACATCAAAACAGCATAACAAAAGTACCTAAAATTGAGCAGTGAAAGATCTGTCAGTAGAGAGCCTACTTTGCGACAGTTTTGTGCTTTCCAATACCACCCGAGACAACTTTTCAGTCAGTCTTTTCCATCTTCATATACATTGACATTCCGTTAGCACTCAATAATAACTTGTAACATCAATGACATAGGGGCTAACTGGAGTATTAGACGGTTATTGCATTATTGAAGTTCTGTGTATATATAATAACTATTTGAAGTTGTGTATGAGTGCTTATGTGCAGGTTTGCTAAGTTTATTTTAATAACAGGCTAAATTGAACCGTTTGAAGAAACCTGCACCAGCACGCCAGCCATGACTACAGTGCCTTCAGAGAATAACGTGGAGTTACTTGTGGCAATGGGTTTTCACGACACAAATGAAATAAAGAAAGCGCTTCGTTTAGCCAAGGTACCGTTTGAAATTAGGCCACGTGTGTGGTTGGTTTTCATGTGTAATGAAACTGTTTTGGGTCAAATGGGTCTTGTCGCATTTATTTTGTACCAAGTTTCAAAATAAGGTCGAAAGGTACGAAACGTATTTGTCCCTAAAACAGGACGACTTCAGTGATCAAACTACGGATTTTTGGGTGGACAATGAATAATTCAAATTAACCTTTCCCGCATGAATCGTGTGTAGTATATACTGGTGACGTAGAGACTGGTTATACTTATTTTAATCCTTTTTGCTGATGTGGGAATTTTCAGCAGCAGTTTGGATCAGATAGATGTTCAACATAGTTTCATTTCGTCAATATTGAAATAGGCAACCGATGCAGAATTGGACAAATACTTGACGTTTCTGGGTTCGGAAAAGCGATAATTTCTGCCATCCATTAAAAATACGAGTTTATATTTTGCCATACTTTAAGAATTTAGATAGATTTCGGCGTTATGAGATGGGCAAGAGTTAATCTCTACTCGATTCAAAGTTTTATTGCGATTGAAATGGCTGTTTTAATATTATTTTGTCACGACGTGTGGACGCCGCTATTTAAAACACATCCTCGTTCGATAATGGCAGATAGCTATCCAATGCGAGTATTCAAGAGGAAGTACCACTACTCGAACACTAGTTATTATCCATTTTATCCATACTCTTACTAATAATATTTGGTGTGGAACCTTTTTGGAAATGGTCCAATTCTATAACCAGCCAGACCGCGTGTGGATACGGCCATGATTATTCGAGGTAGCTACGTGTTTATATTCGAAACTGTCCGGCGTTTTTTAACAGAAGTTTGGGATGAATTCGTTCCAGTTTTCAATAAATTAAGGAGGTTACTGCCGTTCTTACATTTCGTTCTGAATTGCCAATGCATTCTTTGGAATTTTGTTTGAAACTGGTTATTTCAGAACGACATGAACGAAGCGGTAGCACTTTTGACAAATGAAATGCCCGGTCTCGACGACATGGACTCTACAGATTCTGCGGTTGAATCAACTGGTGAGAACATTGGATTAAAATCACGTTTAGCGCTAGGAATAGTTTGACATTTAAACGCATATTGCTAATAAACTGTTTATAGTATCTCACTTTTTTAAACAACTTGTGAAACTGCTTCCATTTTTTCAAGTCGTAGTAGTTTTACAACCAAGAGCCAATCATTTTCATTTAAATAATAATGAAAATGCGTAAATTTATACAACCAAATTATATAAATAAATCGTCGTCAACTAAATATTTATCAATATATTTGTCTGAAATACACTGTAATTTAAAAACTTGTTAATTTTTACGTATTAGACATTAGTTACTTAACACATTCAGACACGGCGCAATTGAAATTAACAATTGAAGGCAGAAGTAAAGGAATGTACTCGCCCAGAAACGGCTGTTTCGACTCCATTCGTTGATTCAAATGCTTAGTTTGTCGGTCAGAAACAAATACGTAACGCATTTTGGAAAATGCAAAAATTATCCAAAATACACGAGAAAATTTGGTAAAAACAACATTTAGGATTTTAGGGCTTATTTATTTATGAGAGAATTTAGAGCGTTTGAAGTGTCGATTTATTGCTATTTCTAGACTTTCAAGGCCTTGAATTCCCAACTACGCACTTGTATGACCTCGAAGCTCGTGTCTTCACAGCCAATTGGAATATACCGTTTCGAAAAGAAGAATCTTTCGGGCGGTGTTTGATTGCTTCTACCAATCTTGCTAAAGAAGGTGCGTTATCAGTTTCCACAATCGGTTACCACACTAAACAATGAACAGATTGACGAGCGAATGCGGCTTTATTGTGGTGATTAACTATTGGAGGTTTTAAATTGGGCTTCTTAAGCTAGTTACGTTTAATATTCCCGTTTAAATGTATTTTTAAATTTTGGCTCGAAAACAGATGTTCTCGTCAAAATTTGATGTATTTTCATTTTATGTTGCGACGCCTCTAAAACAGCTATAATGATGTTCTTGGCCACAAATGGCAAAATATACGGCGGTGGACCAAATTCGTCGTTTGTGAAAAAGGAAATTATGATTTTTGGCCCATCATCGGTTTTGAGGTCGTGAATGGAATATATACAAAATCAGTATGGAACTACATAGTCACGGGTATCAATCAATGAACACTCATATCAACAAACGATCTGTTGGTCTCTCCGCAGGGCTAATATTTTACCTTTGAGCTTAGGCTTCCCCAGGTCCAGCCTGAAGGAATTGTTGAAGGAAATTTTGTTGATGTTAATTGGGGAAACCAGGTCTACGTTTATAATTTCATTCTGTCCTGTTTTTCATTAGTTATATGCGAACTGCACATTTCTGCGCTTTATTTTACTTAGAATTTTTCATGACTACTCGAAATATAATGGCCTCCCCAAATAGGGATGTTGGAAGAGGCAGTTCATTCAACAACACTAAATTTTGGCTTCCATTGTCATGCCCTCGAAGTCCCCAGCTACCTTCTTGTGCCACTAAAAATACTAAATTTTTGTTTGATGGACTAAAAATATGTGAGTTTCCTTTATTTTGGCTTTAAAATCTACAGATTTTCCCTGCAAAAAATTGCATTTTCTCCTCCAAATGAATTGCCAAACTAACGTTTTTGACATTTTGTGACAGTATTTCTACAACGCTGCCCCCATTGATGAAACACCCGATACTAAAAGTTTCGTAGAACTCCAAATTTTTGAACCTTAACCAGTGTTAGGCATAACTTGTCCGACCGACTTCCGAAGAGTAGCTTCGGTAAAATCGCACACTGGAAATGTGAATAAATTGTTTGAATGATAAACGCACGATATGATTATTGCAGCATCAACAAAATATATGTATGGACTATAAAATAACACCAGGAGAGTTTTGCGGCAAGTGGTGGCATCGATTCTCGCGGGCTTTTTGTGTTTCAAATCCAGCCATTTCTGGTTTCCTAAATACTTTTCTGGTGCTACTTTAATTTGAATCTATAGTTTTGATGATATACGTTTCGTTACCTATTGAAGAAGTTTTGCAGGCTTAGCATCGTCCGATGACAACTGTAAACGATTCCTTGACAAGTGTCTTCCTGAATGCTTCGACAAGGTATGCAAGTAAACTTGAATTTGCCTGGTTGTTGGTGCTCCTCTCAGCATTTTTATTCTTGTCACAGCGATGATTAAAAGTTCTGTTTCGAGAGGTGTCTGGCGTTGCATTCGTAGTTCTTGTCTTGTTAATGCTATCATATTTGAATTTTGACTGAGTGAGTGAAACGAGCGACGCGAAGAATTCTAACTAGCCGTGACGGTGGTTAAATTTGACAATGCCCGTTACTGGGTATTTTAGGGTAACTCGCATAACTCAACTTTGGCTGTGCGGAATAATTCGCGCGATAGCTCATTTCAAAGGTTGAAATCTATTTGTGCCCTTTAGTTAGGTACGACGACCGATTCCAATATCTCCCCCTCCCTGAAAAAGCGGCTCAAATAATCGTTTAAGGTTCAAAAATTTGGAGTTCTACGAAACTTTTAGTATCGGGTGTTTCATCAATGGGGGCAGCGTTGTAGAAATACTGTCACAAAATGTCAAAAACGTTAGTTTGGCAATTCATTTGGAGGAGAAAATGCAATTTTTTGCAGGGAAAATCTGTAGATTTTAAAGCCAAAATAAAGGAAACTCACATATTTTTAGTCCATCAAACAAAAATTTAGTATTTTTAGTGGCACAAGAAGGTAGCTGGGGACTTCGAGGGCATGACAATGGAAGCCAAAATTTATGTTGTTGAATGAACTGCCTCTTCCAACATCCCTATTTGGGGAGGCCATTATATTTCGAGTAGTCATGAAAATTCTAAGTAAAATAAAGCGCAGAAATGTGCAGTTCGCATATAACTAATGAAAAACAGGACAGAATGAAATTATAAACGTAGACCTGGTTTCCCCAATTAACATCAACAAAATTTCCTTCAACAATTCCTTCAGGCTGGACCTGGGGAAGCCTAAGCTCAAAGGTAAAATATTAGCCCTGCGGAGAGACCAACAGATCGTTTGTTGATATGAGTGTTCATTGATTGCAATACCCGTGACTATGTAGTTCCATACTGATTTTGTATATATTCCATTCACGACCTCAAAACCATTGTTGGGATTACATGTATGTGTCGTTTTATATACA
>JASANE010014477.1:0-13026 GCA_030248225.1 Trileptium ribeirensis
ATAAATCTGAATAAACGCGTGTGAGTTTAGTAATATAACGGGGTTATTATAAAATGTAGTATAATTGTATGACTTTGAGTAGGTATTAAGTGCTTGTGCTTTATGACGCTGTGGCCGTTTTTTTGGTATATGAATAGGACTTTCGTGTTTAATTCTAATACATCTCTTTCAGCTTATGTGTCTTCTAACAAGCTATACGCGAATACTAATCTATAAATAATAGGACCGTTTCGTTTGCGGCATCACAGTTACATTAAATTTGTTTGCGATCAGAGACAAACATTAATTCAAATCTATGAAATGTTATTGAACTGTCGTTATCTTACTTCAAATCCTTCCGTCTGGGATGGTCGTGAACCGAATCGAACATCCTATTTGTTCATTAACAATGCGTATTGCAAATCGGGTATTGCAAAATATGATGGTTAGTTTGGTTACCTTAACTTTCGTCGCGCGTAAGAGACAAATCCGTTTTACACTACCCAGTTAAATTTTGAAATTTACAGTTGGTTGGCCCCAAAATGCTTTAGTATGCAGCAGCTATATATAATTAATTACTTTCATAGCTGTTCGAAAAATTTTTTTACAGGCAGATTTTGTTTTTTCCGGTTGTATTTAAGAAACAAATCTACCATTCGCCTAGTCAGAAAAACTAGAATTTCTTACATATATCTGCAAGACATTTTAACTGTTTGCTAAATACATTACAGCGTGTAATTACTAAATGATACCTAGTTGAAACAAACACATTGTATTACAGTCGTCAGGAATTTTCGTTTTTAGAGACAGTTGTTATTAAACATAAATTTATCTGGCATTTGCGGGTAGTTTTCAACGCGAATCCAGTATATTCCTATGGTAATGGTAATAATTATCTGATGGTAATACATTTTATTGATGCTTACTTTTGCCTGCAATATTTTAAATATTGATTAAATATTTGCCTGTTGATATTGTTAAATTAACATTAATTTTTGTTATATTTTACAAATGGATAATTTTGATCTGCGTTCACTTACCATTTCTGAATTTCATAAGAACTTTCTTTGTGTTGCGAAATATCCATTCTAAACAATAATTTGTTGTTGTGAGCCATCATGTACGTCAATGATGTTGCTTATACAGCATTTGGCATTAGTTTATTTACATATCTAAACATTAAAAAAAACATAAAATACACCTAGTTCATGCGGCGTTCATGTTATAATATCCGGACTGTTTGGAACTTTCGTCCCCCTGTAGTCGCGACCCTATCGTGTAAACAGTCAGCATGACACCCATACTGTAAATCAATAACTGAGGGTGTTACACAGGTTACACTTGTTACTACACACCCCTAGATCCTACATTTTTTCATTACAGTGTCGTCCATACTCTTAGCTACCAATTTCGGGCGATTTAACTGTAACGGACACCGCCCAGTGCTAATGCAGTATATTAGTCCTGTATAGTTTTTTTAATTCTCGATATTTGTATCTAGGCCATATGAACGTTGATGAAATAATGCCGCACACTGTCAATAGAACTGCAACAAGAACGGTGTGCTTGACACTGCCGATAAGTGGCAATACCCCTAGCTAGCTACCTTTGAAAAATTTTATAAAAAACATTAGGGTGTCTAAGACACTCTATTGTCGATAGTGTGCCTGACACTGTGTGGTCTACATAGTTTCTAAACCTTGGGGACATTATAACGTGAACGTCGCATAAGACGTGTAACAGTTACATACTTAGTACCTTGATTAGGAAACAAATGGTGTATGTGGAATTGAAGCTTGTTATCTGGCAGTCTGCTGCAAAGATAGTTGACAATAATAATTTTTAAATTTCAAAGTCGCATATAAGACCGTATTGTTTATTTGAAATCCCTGTTTAAAACAAAATTATTATTAATGGAGTTAAATTTTAAAATTCAAATAAGTGAATAACACTGCCGAATTGAAGTTACCGATTATTTACTTAGTTCTAAAAACTTAAGTAAATTTGTTAACTAATATTAACGATATTATGCATCATTTACCTTAAGATGTGTGCATCTAGGACCGGATTCTGTCACAGAGCCCTTCATAAATAAAATAAATAGCTAAACTATGCTAGTATGTTTGTACGAGCCGGGAGTGGCTATGTCTCAAGGTTTTTTGATATCCGGGACGGACTACAGAACAATTTTTTATTAAATTCAGTTTAGCAGATTATATTACCAGATATTAAAGATATCTCGCTCTTGGCCCAAAAAGGCAAGATTAGTAATAATTAACACAGGACCCATAAATACAGGTACAATAAATACGTAAAATTTCTCTATTTTGAAATTTTTTGTTTAAGCGCCTTTTGCAAGCCAACCTAGTAGCTATGTAAAACACCATCTTTTATGCATGGAAATTACGCTATTGTAACAGGAAAGATGTTTTACGAATACATGACCATAAATATCAATTTCACCAATTTCCATTTTTATCGATTTTCCATTGTCATCATATATTTCTGGCTTTTAGAGCCGATTCCAGCCCTTGTGATAATTTATCAGCCTCGCTTTACTATTAGCTAAACATATTTGTAAGCTCTGGTTGGGCCCAAAAAATGTCACACTGGCTGATCGTGGCTAGCCTCTCATGGCTTTAGAGCCGTGGCAGACTGTGACAAAATCCGGCCCTGCTGCACACATCTTAAGGTAAATGATGAATTAATAATGGAAAAATTTTATTAGTCACCAAAACTATTCTAAATTGTCATCAACGTTGAATTTTGTTTTAAATTTAACGAATTTCTGAAACTGTCTCAATCGTCATCAAAATTATAAAATAAAGATTTGCGGTGTGTCAAATGTTTTGGTTCCAAATCTTTTGCTCAAAAAATTTCCTATTTATAAATATACGTATAATGCAGCTTATCTTATTAAGGCAATAATCTTAATAATAAGGCATTTATAAAGCACCCTTTTCACTGATAGCGTTGCAAAAGCGCTGGAAACGATATGACAATTAATAACAATACGATTAAGTTTTGATGATAGGAATTTTTTGATGACATTTCAGACTACTCCATAAATTAATACAGAGTTTAACGCTGCACATTAATATCGACCTTTTAGGTGACTATTTAGAGTATTTTTGGTGACAATTAAATAATTACCATTGAAATTTATTGTAATTAGTTAATCTATCACAATACGTCACCAAATTTGCAACTCTGTCTATTTGCTCATTAGAATATTGCGCGACTAAACTTAAGGTGACCCCGCTAACCATCCTATATTGCAATTCCCGATGTCAAATCCTCATCCATTGTTACGGAACAAATAGGATATTCGATTCGAGTCATTGCTAGCGAGGACTTAGAGTTTTTATTCGGGTTATAACAAGTCCGTAACATTTTATATCGTTTAAAAAGGATTCGCCTTTGTTCACGAACAAATTTAATGTAACTGTGACGTCATAAATGGAACGGCCCTATTATTTATCAATTTTGTAGGATTTAGAAACATAATTTTGCAGGATTTGTATTAACAAGGAGCTTGTTCGCGAACAAAAACGGTATTTTTTGACCAACTGCAAAATGTTCGGTGATGAAGGTTTTTGCAAAAAAACAAAATAGGATAGTCAGTGGGGTCATTTTAAGTTTAGTTGCGCATATACTTTGAGCATACATGCTGACGCTCCGAGGTTTGAGGGTAGAGGGATAGCCATGGTATGCGGAGCGACGGGTGTAGAAGTCCTAGGGAGGTCTTTCCGGGGATTGCTTAAAAAGTGGACGATCTCCGTACCGCCCCCCCGCCGAATATCCAATTTACCGTAATGTTTTCAAATTTTTACCCTATCTTTGCAAACTTTTGAGAAAAGTTCTAAATTTTGATGCGCGCCTGCGGCGCCAGAGCTATGGTGCAGGACCTCGTGGGGATCGGGCGATACTTCAGGGGTGGTAGCCTCTAAACTCGTACTTCTGCATGTATGAATTTGGAGGTAATAGGATTATCTATGTAAAACGAAAGTGCAACAATAAATATATGTAATATTCAACTTTAAATGCAACATGTACTTATAACAGCTGACGCAATGCAGATGAAACAATGCAATGGGAATAGTTGGATTTGTCATATTTCCACTGGCTTCTATAATATAACTATAACATTTTAATATAACGAACGTTAAAACGTAATTTCGAGGCTGTTAATCTAATATCAATAAATTTGTAGTCAGACAGTGTCATAGATCAAAGTTGAATACCGAGTAATCATCAAACGGAAATATATCGCCTGAAACTCAGTCACATACGTTACATTCAAAATATATTGCACACGTGTCTTACTCTATGGCTAGGACATGTATTCCTACAACAATTTGATTTTTGTTTGATTTTGTTAGTGCAGTGTCAACGCTTCTGTAAATTTTACTGCGTAAATCAATGCCACACCACAACTAGAGTACTAAGATCACAAATCAAAATATACATACACTACATCAAAGATTCTTTTCCGCGACTTCGTTCTATTATCATAGGAAACACCGGTACATTACCACAAAGTTACCAATTTATGGCCAAGAATTTCCTCTCAAATAAACCTTGTATCCGAAATTAGTTCATAGATTGTAACTTGAAAGAAGTTATTATATTATAATCTGAATATTTGGAAAACAGTTGCTCCAAAAATATATTTCAATTTGTTGGAAATAGTAGTATTGTTTTCGTTTCGCATATTATACATTATTGTTGTCTTTCAAAAATTTATATTCAGAACAAAAATTAGCGAGCAATAGTTAAATACTAAACTTTATAAAAAAAAGGTCCAAATATTCTTTTGTGCACAAACCATATTGATAAATACTGAACCTCTGTTAACACCACGTATAACGTCTGGCAGTTTATTTACAAATAGTGCTCGACGAGACATATGCAGTGGATTGACAGTCAGAACGTCTCCCTCTTCATTCTGATAGTGTCGAAAAAGTAAGCGATTTGTCGGAAGAACATATTTTTTTTAACCAAGCCGATTTAAAACACTTATTTGAAATCGGAAAATTCTAACCGGATTGCAACAACAAATTTGAGTTTTGACTATGTTTGCTGGTATGTCTTGCACAAGTTCTAGTACATAGTTGCGTGTAGATTGTAACAATTCGAACCAAAATATATACATCAACTAAAGTGAGCTAAACATGGATTTTCAAATTATAGTAAGACGTATTAAGTGACAGCTCAGTACTCTTAAGACAGCTGTGAATTATAACAAGATTAGTGTCACGTGAAGTGTCGGTCATTGGTAAGTGTCCCTGCCATCACTAATTGTTCACTTTAATATAAATTGTTTTATTTAATTAAAGTATTTAGGGTGGATTGGAATGTATTTCAATTTAAATATAAATTAGGCGAAACATATTAAAATTTCAATTAATATACTTACGCCGTAGGCTAACGTGAGCTATGTTTTACGATGCAAACCTAGATTTTCGAATTCTCAAATGTTTGAAAATTATTCGAAATACGTTTGATAGATTCGTTTTAAGTAGCTTCACTTTTTGAGCAATTAAAAAACAGCCGGATTAAAATTTCACTGAAGGTGTTATAGAAAAAGTATATCGTCAGTACACAGGTAGATTGAGTGATGCAAAACGTATTTTGAAGAAATTGCGAACCACAAAGTATGAATATTTATGGTGAAGGGATATCCGATTTTTCCCCTGAAAATAAATGAATATATATTCTCTGCCTACCGAATACGGAGATGTATCTACGTTGCTAGTTAAAATGAAAGTCAAATGTTTTTTTTAAAGATCTTGAAAATTTTAGCAACCATTTGAAGGATTGGTTGGGTACATTTGAGAAAACGGCGTTAACGGTAATGAGTGGTATGAGCCTGCTATGGCGAGATTACTGACAGCATTTATTACCTACAAGGCCGCCAAACTGAGAGACCTGCTAACTGTGCTGGCGAACAAAAAATTACTTTGCGAGCGCATCTCAAAACCAACTTTTATTCGGCGTTTATGTTATTAAAGAGTTAGCTTATGGAAGTTTTGTCTGCCTTTAGTCTACACTAAACTTTCCAATAATATACGGTCCATATATCCTACAATAAAACAGATGGTGCATGAGGCACCGTCAACATATAATTATGGGGTTTATGTCTCCATACAAATGGAGAATTTGAACGCAGGTAGTTATTGCGGCTTCGAACGCCTCAAACATACCAAATATCGGCTTCTGATATTATCATCGTCAGAAAGCGGCGTAATTTGTTCTTCAGAATGAATGTAGCCTCTTTCTCTGAAGTTTGTAAAAATCCGACGGTGTCTAGTACGAAAAATAACATGTTATCTAGTACATGATATAAAATATATTTCCAGTTACGACAGTGTCCTGAATGCAATATTTTTAATAGTACGATGTAGGCTAACGGAGGACAAAGCTTTCACATGGTGGGTGCTTGTTGACGTAAATTATTCATTAATACCTAATGATATAAATGATCAATATAGACTTCAAAAAGAAACTCCAGCTCAGGCACCAAAATAGCTTGTGGAATTTATTGTATAATACTGTATTATAAAAATTATTATAAAAACGAAATAATATAAAATATTATGTATTATGTTGGAATATATAGAAAATATGTTTTTTTCATCGTTTCGGCAATTTTGCGCGAAAATTGCAATAATTTTATGTCTATAAATTGAACAGTTTGACTGAACATACTTGATTAGTATGTGTCCTTAAATATCACATTTATTTTAGATATTCAAAGATATTTCTGTTCAAAAAACACAACTACACTAGCCAACTTAGTAGCTATAGAAAACGTGCTTTTCGTTGCATGATAACTGCAACATTTTAACCCGGAGGGCATTTAATGAAAATACTTGCATCACAAGTTCCCACTTTGATATCATCAAAATACAGTTTGAACTACACTGCCTAGAGGAGACAATCTCGGCTCTTATGACAATTGTTCAGCCTAATTGTTCTAATAGCTAACATATTTGTAGGGTCTGGCGTAGCAAAAAAAATTCATAACGACCTGTGGCTAACTAAGATGGCCTTTAAAGCCGCGGCATACTATGACAGAATCCAGCCATGGTGCACACTACTTAATGAATAAAACCCAAAGTAAGCACTCATCAGGCTTAGTGCACTACCTTCACTATTTCCCGTAGGCCTAGTGCACCACATATTGCTCTAACTTTACTTTGATAAGACAAAAATATTATAAGACTAATCTTTCACAGTAGGCAATACCAGTTGTTAGAACCAAACAATCGTTGACTGATTATTCGACTAACAACTCAATAACTAATAAGTAGAATGCGAAGGTCAATGCTACCAACTCGTAATTTATAAATCTCATCTGAAACGTGTTTTTAATTTATTTGGTGCTAATAAATTGGGTAAGCTATAACACATACGTACGCAATATTACAAACCCAAAATCCACTTATTTTGTGTCATAAATCCCAAATACCTTGTATAAATTATCAAAAATATTGTATTTTTAATTTGTAACTCAATTATTAACTTTCCTAAAACCATTACACAATATTTTAGGCTAAATTAACTCCAAGATTTAAATTAACCACCCGAGCTAGTAATGATTATGTACACTTTTACCCACTGAAAATTTATTAATCAGACATCAATTTTTGGTATTATTGTTATCGAGTCGACTTTTTTGCGAATCAGCGGTTGATTTATTAAAATCAAAAATCCGTAATATTAGAGAAAATTAAAATTGGTTTTTTGACTCAACGCTTAAACTATAAATTCAAAGTTTATTATAATCAATCAATATCATATTTTGTTTATTTTATTATAATCAATCAATGCGTGATGCAGCTTATTAAGGCCAAACTATAAAATTCATTCAAGAAACCCCGTCTACTCCCACTACTTTATTTCAGTTTTTCTTCTTCTAATTATTATTATTACTATTATTATCATGATTATAACTATTGTGTTGTTGTAGTTATTTTTCCAGGTCTATATTTAGAAATTCGTATTTAATATATAACGCAAAGCCTATGGTTGTATTAACATCATTTGGTTGTATTTCAATTATAATTATAATTTAGAATGCGATAACAAAATTTTTTAATTAGATTTTGAATAATTTGTTAAATTATAATAAAATAAGTTGTTAAAAATATAATAAAAGTTGGGTCAATTGCGCTACATATGTGAATCATTATTAACTGTTAACTGTTAAAATAGAAAACATTGTTAGAAAATTTCTACAAAAAAACTAGTATTATTTAGAACAACATAAATCAGTTTGTAAAATATATTAAGTCAATATATATTTGAATTTTGGTTTAATTTATTTTAATTATTAGCTTGTTGTCGCAAATGCAAATTGTGACACAAATTATAATTAAAAATTTATATTTTATTAATTCTAGTTAAATATAAGATTATTCAACCGAACTATCTAAGTAATTAAAATAAATTTTAACACAAATTATACACAAATTACACAAAGTAAATAAAATGTGACACAAATTATAATTAAAAATTAATATTTTATTTATTCTAGTTAAATATAAGATTATTCAACCGAACTATCTAAGTAATTAAAATAAAATTTAACACAAATTATACACAAATTACACAAAGTAAATAAAATGTGACACAAATTATAATTAAAAATTAATATTTTATTTATTCTAGTTAGTAATTAAAATAAAATTTAACACAAATTATACACAAATTACACAAAGTAAATAAAATGGGACACAAATATATTTTATTTGTTCTAGTTAAATATAAGATTATTCAACCGAACTATCTAAGTAGTTAAAATAAAATTTAACACAAATTTTACACAAATTACTCAAAGTAAATAAAATGTGACACAAATTATGATTAAAAATTAATATTTTATTTATTCTAGTTAAATATAAGATTATTCAACCGAACTATCTAAGTAATTAAAATAAAATTTAACACAAATTATACACAAATTACACAAAGTAAATAAAATGGGACACAAATATATTTTATTTGTTCTAGTTAAATATAAGATTATTCAACCGAACTATTTAAGTAATTAAAATAAAATGTGACACAAATTATAAACTTTACACAAAGGAAATAAAAATGTGACACAAATTATAATTAAAAATTAATATTTTATTTATTCTAGTTAAATATAAAATTATTTAACCGAACTATGTAAGTAATTAAAATAAAATTTAACACAAATTTTACACAAATTACTCAAAGTAAATAAAATGTGACACAAATTATAATTAAAAATTAATATTTTATTTATTCTAGTTAAATATAAAATTATTTAACCGAACTATGTAAGTAATTAAAATAAAATATAACAAATACACAAAAAAACACAAAATAAAATGTTAACACAAATTATACACAAATTTCACAAGAAAAAAAAAGAACACAAAATAAACCCCCACACAAATTACACAAAGGAAATAAAATGTGACACAAATTATAATTAAAAATTAATATTTTATTTATTCTAGTTAAATATAAAATTACTCATATCACCAATCAAATTCTATATTTTTTAAGAAGTATTAACACAATTTATACACAAATTACACAAAGGAAATGAAATGTGACACAAATTGTAATTAAAAATTAATATTTTATTTATTCTAGTTAAATATAAAATTATTCAATCAAACTATTTAAGTAATTAAAATAAAATGTGACACAAATTATACACAAATTTCACAAAGGAAATAAAATGTAACACAAATTGTAATTAAAAATTAATATTTTATTTATTCTAGTTAAATATAAAATTATTCAATCGAACTATTTAAGTAATTAAAATAAAATGTGACACAAATTAAAATTATATAAATAATATTACACAAATTACACAAAGGAAATAAAATGTGACACAAATTGTAATTAAAAATTAATATTTTATTTATTCTAGTTAAATATAAAATTATTCAATCAAACTATTTAAGTAATTAAAATAAAATGTGACACAAATTACACAAAGGAAATAAAATGTGACACAAATTGTAATTAAAAATTAATATTTTATTTATTCTAGTTAAATATAAAATTATTCAATCGAACTATTTAAGTAATTAAAATAAAATGTGACACAAATTACACAAAGGAAATAAAATGTGACACAAATTGTAATTAAAAATTAATATTTTATTTATTCTAGTTAAATATAAAATTATTCAATCAAACTATTTAAGTAATTAAAATAAAATGTGACACAAATTACACAAAAGAAATAAAATGTGACACAAATTGTAATTAAAAATTAAAATTTTATTTATTCCAGTTAAATATAAAATTATTCAATCAAACTATTTAAGTAATTAAAATAAAATGTGACACAAATTACACAAAGGAAATAAAATGTGACACAAATTGTAATTAAAAATTAATATTTTATTTATTCTAGTTAAATATAAAATTATTCAATCAAACTATTTAAGTAATTAACCCCCCCCAATCTGATTCTTTGACAGTGCTTTGAATGCCGATATGATCGAACAGGAGATTACTGATGCATACGCGGCCTGTGCAGAGTGCTTGTAAGAGATTTTTCAGCGTACCGTGAAAACGTTCGTCAGCGGATGATACGCCTTTGCGTGCTGTCGCTTGATGCCTAGCTTTGACATTAGGTCCAGCCATATCACATATTCGAATTGAACTCCGAGATCGATAACGATGACTTGAGGAACTCCAAAGCGCCGTATTCATATGTTGACAAGTGCGTCAGCAACTAAATGCGCTGAAATGTTCCTAACGAACAACAGTTCGGGGGAACATTAAGACCATAAACACCAGAAACATTAAGAAGACAAGTGGATCATAGTAAAGATATGTCGCTTGCCGTCACTCGCGGTAGCGGTCCAACAAAGTGGATGGGAATCGCGTTAAACCGTTGTTTCGTTAATATCGACGCGATTGTGTGCTTGTATGGAGATTGACCTTCGCTTATTGGCAATTCTCGCGAGTTGTTGCAAAAACTCTGAATGTTTTTCCCATTCCGGCCAAAAGATACGACTAGCTAATCATTGCTGGAGTCAGCCAATAGCCTGCATGGCAGATGCTATGAAACGAGTCGAAGCAACTACAGACCAGACCCGTTTGGTCTGTATAAAGAGTCAATGGATAGCCGATCAGCCAGTTCCATTATTTGATGATAAGAAAGATCGTCAACCCTGCACGTTCTAACGTCGATTCTTTCGTTCGTTGTCACTGAACTTATGTAAAAAAGCGATTGGGCGAAGCTGATTCAGAACTGCACCAGAGGCTTGAAAAGACGAGTAAGTGACAATTTGACCATCACATTGCGGATATGCGAACAACGTACGCTCGAGGATCTTCTGCTTCAAAACGCGAAACCACATTTGTATTCTACGGATCATTCGATTGTCTCTGACTTTGCGGCTTTCGATCCTTTGTTCCATTTCGTCGTTTTCGTTAAGTCGTTGAGCGATTAAGTGGTTACTTTCATGAATCTGTGGTTAAAATCACGCAAAAACGAGGAACCGTCGAAACTCGAGTGTTGTCGGCTGCTAGAATTAATTAATCGCTTCAGCATTGCGATCCAGGAGACAGATGTCATATGTAGATACTTCGACACCGACAAAATCTCCTGCCGGCTTGAAGAACTCTCATTTGGCTTGTTTGAGTTTGTGTCTATTCGCCGAAACGTCGGCGTACCAAAACCGTTTGATGCAGTCGTGGATTTCATCGTCGGTAACGCTTGACACAGAAATATCGTCCATGTACGTACTGACGAATGTAATGTCACGGAATGCCTGATCAATCACCCGTTTGGCCGTATGTGAAACATTTCGAAGGTCAAATGGCATGCGCCAACAGAGGAACATGCCAGGAGGTGGTGTATGATTGTCGTTTGGGTATGTTCCGGTGTTATCGGAATTTGACGAAAAGCTTTGATGCAATCCAGTTTGCTTAAGACTCGACATCCTACTAATGCATTGATGATGTGGCTTGAGCTTCGACATTGTATAGCGATCGGGGACTGGCTCAATGCTGAGGTGCCGAGAATAGTCACCTCAACTGAATGTATAGTCACCACAGGGTCGCAATCCGCCGTCCGATTTCTCGACAACGTGAAGTGGAGTTGGGCAGTGCGATTCTCCTCTTTGAACAATATCAATTGTTTCGATATGGGTGTATTCGTGTTTTGACGCATGTAGTTTGTTATTAGAATCTTCGCGGCCTTGCAAAGTGCGGCGGATCACGGATGACGATGTGATGTTGAATATGATGTGTGACGAGAGGTTTGGTTGACGGTTCCTAGAATATAGATTTCGGATTTGAATTGCACCAAGAGCCCGGACGTGAACGAGCTGATATAGCGACATTGTGCGGCCGAAGGTTTAACGGGACATTGCTGTTGTTTATCTCCGTTATTGTTGCACCGGCTGTTGGACGTATCAGTTGGACGAATTGTGTTGCCAACACAGTTAATTGTCAATTTGTGCAAACGCAGAAAGTCGTGGCCTACCTATCGGTGACCTTTCGCTATATAAGCCGGTGCATTTCTGTTCTTGTATCGCAGCTTCATTTAACTGCTGAACAATGCATTCCCAATTTCATGATGCATTTTAAAAAAATACAGTCCAAAAAGATCAATGTTGGATGGATTTCGTTTGCCCAGATTTTATTCGGGAAGATATGATATTGGCAGTTTGCATTCCCGCTCATGATTGGAATGACCGACCTTAGTATTAATCTTAGTTTATGGAGTAATCGTTTTTGATGTCTGTAACGTTTTTCATGAAGATGTGCACTGGTAGCTATGGCAGACCAGTAGCCTGCGAACGTTCACGACTTAAGTTGCATAATACTGCAATCGATTCACTTCACCGAATCGTATTACGGTGGATTTCTCGAAAACTGAGGTAGTTGATTTAATTTAATTGTATTTAAGTTTGGCACTTTATGCGTAGCGGATATAGTGTTTACTAGAAGATGCTGAATAAGCGTCCAAAAAAAGATCCAAGTCAGTGATTTGATTTTTGGTTGGTTCTTTACAGTCCGTCTCACCCTCTA
>JASANE010014480.1:0-53791 GCA_030248225.1 Trileptium ribeirensis
CTTTCTACACCATAGTATGCAAGAGGTAGTCTCTATGATTGAGCAGGTTAGGTGTGCCGACCAGAAAGAGATCGCACACGTACACCACCAGCTGATAGATCACATCCTTCGAGCCAATATGCGCTCGTCGGTACAAGCTATAATGGAGTCCATGTTGAACGGCGAATTATCTCCTGCCGTCATCGATGTCGTCATGCTACGACGGTTATTTTCCATGGATCCACGCATTTCCAAGACTATCCTTATGCGCGAGCCTAGCCTCGCCTATCAGTTTGGTCGCGTCATGCCTGTCAGCGTAGACTTAACAGCGTTCCGATTTGGATCCACCCCGCAACTACCACCCCCAACGCCCACTGACGTCCGACCGTATTTTCGGATCTATAACACCGGCTGGAACGCACCTGCCACGCAAACGCAGCTGAGATTACCGCTCCCTCAATACGCCGCCCGTCTGGGGCACATTCGCTTCGAATCACTAAATTTGGGAGCATGCAAGCAGAGACCAGGAATCGCTTTCTGTGAACCACACGCGCTGATAACCGATCATAGCACTAACTGCTTAGAATGGATTATTGCAGGCGAACATGTACCGGAGACCACTAAACATACATGCAGCAACCGCTCGCTAATAGGTCCACTTACCAACGACACGTCTGTACACACAACTATACAAGGGGTATTGATTCGGACTAGTGAACCTGAGGTCATACTGACAAATCGGAGACAACTTGCTCATGTAACAATGGGTAAAACAATAAAGGTTCCACCTAATGGAGTGTTATGGTTTCCACACGGAAACTACACTCAGTTGGTTATAGGATCAATAGTGCTCACTAGCATGTTGAAACCCGAAAAGATTACAATAAAATTCGGACCGAATATCACTATTGACCGGCTATCCGGTATCAAACTAAGACCTTTGACATGGGACTCACTTGACAATGCCAAAGCTATAAATTTGCGGGTTGCGCAGATAGCTAAAGATCAAGTACGTAGGGTGGTTAATCTCCCCGCTGTGGAGTACACCGGATTCCTGCCCTACTTCCTTATTACCGTCGTTGTGGGACTGATCAGTTTAATCTATTTTATGACCAAATGCAAGCTCCCACCTAAGTACGGATATTACATTCCCCGATGGTTCCCATGTCGTGGACGACTAATCAGGACCGATAGTAAGCCTAGAAAAGTGATTCGATGGACTAGAGCGAGACCCCAAATACCGAGTGCCCCACCCGAGGAAGACGACTTTCCTCATACAGACAGGACCTCGCCGACCGAGGTCACGGTTGGGCCTTCGGGAACGCCGCGCGTGTCCGTAGCGTCCAGCCGTGCCCCACGTCGTTCGAACCGACTACTAACATCACGTAACTCTTCCGAGGAAGAGCTTGTTTTCATCGAAGACGATGAACTATTTGTCGCTCCTACTCGCGACTTACGTCGTGGACCTCGCCAAGGCGTGTTCACTAGACAATTAAACACAATGAACGCAGGCAATACTCCACTACTTATTAACGCAACAATACTTGGTACCCCAGTTATGACACTAGTCGACACTGGAGCTGACGTCTCAATCATGTCCCAAGCCCTAGCCGCTCGATTAGGACTAGTTCCCCGCGACACGACCACTACCCGCATAGTATCGGCTACACAACAAGAACTAACCATCAGCGGAGTAGTAAAAGCACCGATCACAATAGGATCGCTAAGTACACCGTGCGACTTTCAGGTAACAACTGACACACCGTACGAATGCATTTTAGGAACCGATTTCATGGCATTACTACCATACGTCGCCATAAACTTCAAGGACCGTTGCCTGGATCTATCTAACGGGACTGAGAACTGCTCAGCACCTTTCGCCGACCAAGGGGATTACCGACCCCCGGTTATCAACGTGGTAACCAGAAAATACACTCAAGTACCACCAAACACCGAGTTATTCATCAACGCCATTCCGGAAATCACCCAACCACCGACAGGTCAAGCCTTATTTGTGCCTGACCCCTTTATTAGGGACGTTGCCATCGCCCACTCCCTGGTACTTACTGGCCAACGCATGATACCAATAGCACTAATGAACTTTGGGAATTTTCCCGTCGCCATACACGCTGGACAGACAATAGGACATATTGAGATGCTTGACGACAATGAGGTCGAGTTCTTGTATGACAGTAACAAGCGCCTGCTACAGCTGGATCCTCCGAGACGCACTAAGCAATGCAACAATATCGGAGTCACCCGAGACAACGTTGTACAAATCATAAGCGAACAGAAGAAGACCATCGACACCGAGCGATCCATACAAGTCTTGAGCAAAATTGACTTTGGACAAACGACCCTAAACCCTTTCGAACTCAAGCAATTGAAAACGACTATCTCTGAAAACGCAGACATATTTAGTGTACACCCGTTTGATCTAGGCCGATGTGGTGTACACCAACACCGGATAGTTACTGGAGACGCAAGGCCCATCAAACAGGTACCCTACCGTCTAGCTCATTCCCTGCGAGAGCCCTTGCGCGAAGAACTAAATAACATGGTAGAAGCGGGTTTAATAACGCCATCCGATTCACCTTGGGGTTCTCCCATAGTGTACGTCACCAAAAGTGACGGTACCTTACGGTTATGTGTCGACTTTCGTAAGCTCAACGTAGTTGCAGAACGAGACTTATACCCGTTGCCCCGTATAGACGACATCTTGGGATGTCTCCGAAACACCAAATTCATGTCCAGTTTAGATCTTAACAAAGGTTTCTGGCAATTAGAACTGGACCCTGAGACCAAGGAGAAAACCTCCTTCGTTACTGTCCATGGACAGTATGAATACAACGTTCTGCCATTCGGACTGAATTCCTCACCAGGTGCCTTTCAAAGGTGCATGTCAATCATACTAAAGGGCCTAGAATGGGAACGATGCCTTATCTATATAGACGACATATTGATCTTCTCACCCACGTTTGAACAACACTTGGCAGACTTAATTACAGTATTTGACCGGTTCCGTAAGGCCAACCTCAAGTTAAAACCTTCAAAATGCCAATTTGGGCAGAAACAATTAAAATACCTTGGACATATTATCAGTTCAGAGGGAGTTAAACCCGACCCCGAGAAAACCGCTGCGATAGACAATTACAAACGACCAGAAACACTCAAACAATTGCAGAGCTTCCTAGGACTTGTAGGATACTATCACAAATTCATACCACACTACTCTGAAATTTGTGAACCGCTCAACGCACTTCGACGAAAGGACAGTGAATTCAAATGGACACCGCAATGCGAGGAAGCATTCGGAAAACTGCGTAAGGCATTGGTACAAGAACCACTACTCATATACCCGGACTTTTCTAAACCTTTCATACTCCAAACGGACGCTTCAGGATATGCCCTAGGAGCCGTGCTTTCGCAAAAGACCGACAAAGGGACACTACCTATCGCCTACGCGAGCAAGTCGCTCGTGGATTACCAACGCCGATACCCCGCCATAGAGACTGAGGCTCTTGCAATTCGATGGGCTGCATTACACTTTCGACACTACTTACTTGGACACGAATTCCATGTTGAGACTGACCACAAGCCACTTAAGGCACTGTTCGAGAGACCACCGCGAAATTCGCGACTAGCTCAATGGCGTAACGAATTGCTGATGGAATTCGGTGGTTTCAACATCGAATACCGACCAGGCAAGGCTAACGCCAACGCCGACGGACTTTCACGTGATCCCCGACATGACGTGGAATTTTCCTACTCCTCGGACGAGGCTGAACAGGATGAACAGGACCATCCTCGAATGGTTGCTGTGGCTGTTAAAGGACAGGATCGCGGTAAAGGCAAAGCTCCAGCTAAACCGCCCCGACGATTTCCCACCGAAGAAATTTGGAAACGACTTACGCGACAACTCTTAGGACTTCCACCGGACGCTCCTGTTAACCTACCACCCGAGTACGTTAGAGAACGTTTCTATCGTATGTTCGGAGGATCCGATCATGACCCCCTACCGGATCCGACACGTTTCATCTTCTGCGGAGACATAGACGACCCCTGGCCCGAAGGAGTTGAGATCCCCGGGAGGCGGACGACTGCCCCAGAACCGCCAGAATCCACTGATAAGCCAACCCACGGACCATCTCCTGCACCCGAACCACCCGCCAGACCCCCACAACCTCAAGAACCCCCGACCGCTCCGACACCGCCTGCTCCAATCGCGGCGAGTGAAAGCTCAACTCGCGCCACAGCTGGTACACCTGAACCCGCTAGACCGCAGACGCTACCGACAACTGCTAGACAAAGATATGGAGGCTTACCCGAAGTAGAGGAATTTGACACATTAATTAAGGTTGCTTACGCATGTGGACCACGAATACAATTACAACGCCCTGAACAAGTCTATGACACTGGAGAACACATATACTTACCACACTTTCAACAATACGAAGGAAGGAACCTTCTCAATTATTTACCCTACATTCAACGCAGAGATAAACAATTTGGTCCTATTTGGTGGTACTTGCACACACGACAGTCGCCCGCCGACGAAAAGGCAGCGACTGCCCTCAAATTGGAAGCCCATCATTACAGGCTTTGCCCTGACACTGCTATTTTATACTTACATCCCATCATGCCGAACGACCACAGACCCAAGCTATGCGTACCTAGACTACTCATTCGACAGATACTCAAGCACGAACACGACACATTGTTCGGCGGACATCCAGGTAGAGATCGACTACTAAGCAAACTCAAGCAATTCTACTATTGGGAAACCATGGGTAAGGATGTGGACGAATATGTAAAGAGGTGCATACTTTGTCAACGATCACGCAATCTACCCCAAAACGTTCGAGCCGCGCTCGGAGAAAACCCGTTGGCTAGTGCACCCATGCATCGAATGTTTGTCGACATACTGGACACTCGGGTGCTATCCCGAAACGGAAATAGGTACGTAATCGCCTTCATCGATCAGTTCACGAAACTAGTAATTGCCGCTGCTCTACCGGACCAAACCGCTAAGAGCGTAGCTAAGGTCTTCGTCGAAGACGTGGTGTGCCGCTATGGCGCACCCGAAGAACTAGTCTCAGACCGAGGCGGATGTTTCGTCTCCGAAGTAATGGAAGCCTTGTGCGCTAGACTACATACGTTTAAACGCGAAACGCTCAGTTACAACCCGAAGGCAAACGGAGAAATCGAACGTTTTAACCGTACCCTACTATTCCTCCTAAGAGTAGCATTACCTGAAAAGGACCATACTACATGGGACGAAGTCCTGCCGTATTGCATCATGTCCTACAATTCAGCAGTACACGCTTCCACGCACTATCCACCATTCATGCTCATGCACGGATTCCAACCCCGAGTCCCGGGTGGAATCGAAACACAAACCGACTGGGGACGCTACCCCGGAGCAGAAGCATATCGCGCTAACGTGCAACGATGGTTAGCCACCATCAGGGATCGAGCCTATCGATCCATGCAATCCGCTCGGGAATACAGAAAACGCTATTACAATCGCAAGATTAAGGTCCCGGACTACCGCGTTAATGACCATGTATGGGTCTATCGATACTATACCACCCCAGGCTTATCGCGCAAGTTAGAACGCCGATGGTGTGGACCATACCAGATTACCAAAATAATGCCCCCCTGCATTTGCGTTAAACTCCCCGGACAACCTAATGCTTCCGATCATGTAGTTCACATAAACCGCACCAAACCATGCTATCGCCCGCTAAGCAGCTTCCCTGACATGGCTGATTTGCTCAAAGCCGTCCCTCCCGCATACATCGAGGCTGCGTTGCAGGAACCCGGAGAAACTATCCTCGCTGACAAATACTTCGCCAGGGAATTACAGGCTGCAGACCCAGAAGCAGTAGACCGGTTGCGCCAGGAGATTGATGGTGCATCCGACGTCGCTAGCATAGAGATTGGAGAACCTAACTTAGAATACACGCAAGCCCAGGCAGACATCCACCGCGCCGCAGTAGAACGGCTAACCATTCAAGCCCAAGACTCCTCCGGAGCCCCGCAACAAAACAGACTTCCCCTCTGTGACCCTAACAGAACCCCGGACACCGAATGGCCCGCTATATCACAGGAACTCGCAACCCAGGACTCCGCTAAGTTACCTTACGCACTGGATAAACCACCAGGTACTTTCTCGCCTGAGTATGGACAACACACCGCCCCAGTAACCCTACGAGAGCAGGAACGAGCCGTTCGGACTGATGAGGCTACAAGGCCTCTAAAGGTAAAACGATTAGACCCCGAACGCGCACTGCGACCATTCAATGCAAACGACCTCGGTCTTGTGGAATTACTCGCTTCACAGGACCCGGACGAAGACTCGCCTCACACTCCGGAACAAGCGGCATCCCCAACGTCAGCAGTCGAACATGCTGTCCAAACTTCGCCCCTTACGCCCGCCCAACGCCGAGCCGCAATCGCCACTCAAACATCTCGTAGCCCCCAGACGCAACGCCTAATGACCGAATCAGACCAGCCAGTAACACCATACTACACCTATTATGAGCATTCAGCGTCTTACGAACAACCCTATTCCATACCTCGTCAGGCATATTCCGCCCCACCTACACCACTTCCACACACTCCCCTGATGCCACAAGGATTCGAAGCCACCATAGAGGACTACGTTCCAGATGAATGGCTCACACCATTTCACACCCCTCCAAGGCCACAACCCGCACAGTCCGTCCCAGCAACCAGCCAACCTCCACTGGAACCCGCGCCAACACCGAAACCTAAGCCTAAACCACGACGAAAACCAACTAAGGTTCCCGCGCCAACCAGTGGACCAGCGTCATCCATAAGCTCGGAAACTACCTCACCGGAAACAGCCGATTTTCCGACACCACCTCAACGGTGGATAATTCCACCCCTATTATCACCCCTGCAGGAACGGGGAACCAAAGATCCACAGGTACCATCCTTTGGTCGATGGACCACCCGAAGACAAAACGAACTAGCACAATGGGAATGGGAAATGCAGGAGATAAGAAGGAAAAGAGAGGAAGCCGCCCGTGCCCGAGGAGAAATACAGGATGCAACTGAATTAATGGAGTACTTAAGAGGATCCCCTATACAATACATTCCCTCGGAAGACCAAGTAGCTGCCGACGGGATTGTAGAAGAATTTATTAAAAGTTTAGCTCGAGAACGAGAAGCAAGTAAACAACGTCGACCTTCCGAGTCTTCGGAAGCTGGTCGACCAAAACGGTCACGACCACGGACGACAGACAAGGACAATGAGACAATATCAACCATTGGCGAATCAACCAAAGGCTCCTCTACCGGGAGGAAGGGAAGAGCGCCGCCGCGTAGCGCTCCCTCCACCCTTAAGGGAGTTCTAACACGACCATCACGCGCCAAACCACGTAGACAAACCCCCGCTAAAGCCCAATCGCAAGTTAGTTGGGAAGACGAAGAGGACGAGGTACCTCTTAGTCAACTTTTACCGGGACCCCGACGAAGGCCCCACTTTGAACTCGATCCTCCAACTGAGGAAAGCGAGGGATCTCCTGAGATGGGACCCTCTGCGCCCGAGGTTAAGGAGAGGGAAGAACCCCCTCAACCTACTCGCCGACAACCACATAGGCAAGCCAGAGACCGTTGTCGCTGGTATGAAGACTATTTACCACACGGAGAAGAAGCTCGGGTCATAATACCACGTTTGGACACCCGACGATTGGAACCTAAAATTACGACACCAGCTCGACGGACTATACCCCTCGCTCCACCGACTCGACATCGTGACCCTGTTATGCCGATGGATTATCCATCTGGTAGTGCTCGTGCACGGCACGACATGTTTGAACCTTTTAGGGACATCTTTGATGAACAGGACATCGAGGACATGTTATCCGCACATCCGGACTTGGAACCCGACGAGGACAGTGGACAAAGACAATTACGACCTGAAGATATCGGACTAGAAGTGGTCCGACCTCCGAGACAACCGCCTCGCGAGCGACGGTTGTAACGTTTAAATCACTCGAGAAACACCCCAGAAAACTCGAGCTCCCGCCACCAAACTCCCTCAAGAGCCGCCACTAATGGCGATGAATACTATTGCAGGAACAACCAATTCAAAGGACTCAACGACATGGAACAAATTCCACAACCTCGAGTGCCGTATTACACTATCAATTATGGTGCGCCGATTGAAACGTTCCTGTCCAAAGGCACACACTGGCCGGAACTCTCCAACATGGCTCCGTTAGGCCAAACCGTCACCCAATATCCCATTGAATACGCCTCGACGGAGCAAGGCTACCAGCTCCTCGTCACCTATTTATTCGACGAGGAGCAAGCAAAGCAAGACATTTCGGACTTGAAACTGGGAGCTCGAGACGTGAAAGCCATCTCCCGTAGGAACAAACAAAAGTTCCTCGACCCCGAAACAACCGAGCGCCTCCGCCCAGTACTCCCTCACCTTATGCGGACGGTGCTCCTGGAAAAATTCAAAATACCTCGATTCAGGGACGCCCTGCTAGCCACCGGATTTGCCCAATTGCTAGAGGCAAATAGATCCGATTCCTTTTGGGGAATTGGCCTAGGGCCGGAGGACATCAAATTCGGCAAACGGCCGCGACCATGTCACAATGTCATGGGCCGCCTATTGGAGGAGGTTCGATCCTTCCTCCGTCACGACGTCGCCTCCTGGCCGACGGTTTTGATTTTGGGCGACTCCTTAGCTGCGCCCTTGGTCAATATGGCCGCCTCCAAAGGGTGGTTCGCCCTGGCTTGGCCGGGAGCCACCATGCAATTCTTAGTGCGGTTGGCGACGTGCATCGCGACGCCGCAAACCAAGACAATCATGATTCTCGGTGGCTATAAAGCGGCCCTACGAACCAAGCCGCACGAAGGCCGTTTGCTGGACACGCCCAGTAAGGTGATGCGTCGAGTGCGCCGATATATATGCTCATTCGACTACCTACTCAGTGATGGAGCCCGAGCCGTCATCGCCCCGCCCCCGCCACACTGGGACCTCGGACAGGACAATACGATCGAATGGCACGACGAATTTACCAAAATATTTCAAGACATTAAATGGCAAGTCCCCGATAAGATGCAGAAGTCGTCGATGTCAGACTACCCACCCGAACTAGAAGAATCGGGCGCATGGGAAACCCTTACCGACGGCGACGAAGTTGCGGAGCCTCGCGTAACCGAACCCTACATAGGGTGCTTTCGTAAATGGGTTCAACTGAACTTAGTATCTGACAGTTGGGCTTAACAATTTAGGAGGAAATTCCGACAACACCACATGGACACTGACTATTCGGAAAATTTTCTTGTCAATACGAACTACCAAATGCACTTAAGGTGAACCCAAAACCAATGTATTATAACGATATTATATCTGTATAATCAGATGTAGGAACAACAGTATAAATGCCGTATTTAACCACCTATTTTAATCCTGTATCCGTTGCGTAATGTATATCTGTCTATGCGTAACTTTTACCATGGCACCTTGGCTAAATCAAACAAGTTGGATCATCTCGGAAAATTCTTTGAAAACCTAGTGCAAAGTCCTTTTCGTTCCCTTAAAAATATAAGAGGAGGACTTTTTCGGACCCAGGAATTCTCAAATAGAAACTTTCAAAAATTAGGTATGGCTAAGACCAACAATGGTCAATGAGAGATGCCAACAATAACATTAGCAAACCGGAATTTTCATGTACCATATCGCATCATATTATCTGTACATATGGTCTAATTTATTTTTGGGTCGTAGAGCATAGTTTATCATTCGGTCAGAGTCGCATACGATCCTTTTCGAAAGGGGTCTTAGTCGTCGGAGACCCCAGTGTAGGCGTGAACTCTGATCATAAGAAACCAAACTAGAGGACACTGTTCCAACCCGAATAATTTAGTCCGAAAATTTCCATTTAAAAATATAAGAGATGTAACAGGCCCGTTCCGGTCCGTTACGTTCATTTTACATGACTTCGGCGTCAAAATGGCCTGAACGCGCCTTAAATCGAACCAGACACAGTTACTGGAACTAAGTTTTCATGTGGTGCAGGGTGCCATGGTTTGTTAACTATATTATTCTGCTTGCTAACCTTGCTTATTAACATTGATTGCCTATTTTGTAACCTTGCTTATTAACATTGATTGCCTATTTTGTAACCTTGCTTATTAACATTCATTGCCTATCCTGTTTGCTATAACCCATTGTTTTTCTGTATGCGTTATCATTGCATGTATTATTTCTTGTCTTGGGTTTTCCCGGAACCGGATGGACGGAATGCGTGGTATAAGGTGAAAGTGTAACTTGACCGGAGTTTGACTTGGACTGAAAAGTGGGAGCTGTTGTAGGCTCTGAGCATGTCTTCGGAACTCGACGGCCCGCCGCAACACACACAAAAAAGATTCAAAATTTAGACCGTCCGGGAATAGGAGGCCTCTGACGATTTAAGGGGTCGGGAAGTAATCAAAATCAAGACTATCAGTTGTACCTGGTTCGAGCAAACTATAGCCCAATGGTTGCAAAAGTGAGCTGAAACAAATGGGTTACGGTAGTTTCCGATTGTTCGGAAATAACGGACCTCGGGCCTGTTTATCGGCCCGTAACCGTCCAACGGTTCAGATTTACCGAAAATGTCCCGAGTGCTTTTCGGTAGGGAATTTTTAGGGCTCTCGAACGAGCCCAAGACATCGCGAATTGCTGGAGGATTTCTGAAGATATTCTAGGGACAAACAGGTAAACATTCAGTTAACAGCCATTACTTACGTTAGGTTTGGCTGGTGACCAGGGTCCCGAGTGAACCTGATATAGGCCTATATGGAAATATAATTATATATATATATATATGTGTTTTGCGTGACCTTCGTGACTTGATGGGTCTACTTTTCCGCCCCACCGTACCAAAGCCTTCCTTTTCATAGCACCCTTTGAAGCCCAAATTTGCCTGATCACCATGCTAACAACTGGGTTTGCTGGTTACCATCGGACCAGTGAGTGAACGTACGAGTATTTCCAAGTAATCCGCCCATCTAGGCATCTGGCGAGGTCATTCGGGTCTCGCTCCGACCAGCCACTCCGCCGCCAGATTACTCATTTCCCTGTTTTATATCGTACCACGGAAATTCAACATCAAATTCCGCTTGTTCTGTACTAACTCCGTATCTGACCCCCGGCCCTAAATGTGCTCATGCGACCCCTCGTTTTATTCGTCTGCTCCTGGCGAGCACAACGATATCAGGCGGGTCTTTGTCCGCCTTCGCGTTAGCCTCTTATGACCGATAATGTGCCCCCCAATTTGGCCTACCGACTGCAGGTGGGTACAGACCGACCGAAAATTTAACCTCGACTCAAAAGTAGGCATAATGCCCCTCGTTGCATTCGTCGCGTCGAGACATCTTCAACGATGCCCGGCGGGTCTCCGTCAGGCGCCCCGTTAACGCGGGACGGCCGAAAATGTGCCCCCACTTTTTACCGACACTCTCTTTATTCGGTGTGATTTTAGTGCCCCCTTAACCGCTGCCGATAAGGTCGGGAAAACACCCCTCGTTTGAATCGCCTTTCCAAGACGAGTTCAACGATGCCCGGCGGGCGTCGCTCCGCCCAACCGTTAGAGCGGGAGAGCCCGCTGAAACCCCGTATACTAATGTATGTCGGAACCCAAAATTGGGCCCCGACCCGCCACTGCGTCTACCCCCCTCGTGTTTGGTATCGTTCGGCCCCGTTCTTCGTCCTGGGACCGAATTTCGCCCCAGCCCCTCGAAATTCCCTCGGGAACCCCCTGTCCCGACTCCCTTCCCGTGCCTTTCTTTTTCGTTCTTCTTTTTCTTTTCCACTCTCTCTAACCGACTTCTTTTGGTCGGTTGTCGTTGCTGCTGTCGCCGTGACTGTATATGTGTATATATGTGTGTGTGTTGCTGTGCTGTTGTGTTGATGTTGTTGTTGTTGTTGTTGTTGTTGTTGTTGTTGTGGTTCTGCATGTTTCTAGTGTGAACTTGAGCGACCTTTCTGTCGCTCAGGTCGCCTGTGTGTCTCATTTGTAATGTGTGCTCATGAGTATTATATGTATATGTGTTTCTGGATATATATATATATATATATATATATATATATATATGTATAGTATGTAAGACGACACAAAAAACAGGACATGTAGGGACAGGACATACAAAATTCTGTTAAATTTGTGAGTTTTACGGACGGACTGGACGCATAGGACTAGGAGAGACGGGGGGTAGGTTTAGGGCCTCTCATGGGTCCTGGGAGTTCCTGAATAGGACCCCGGATGGGTTAACAGGATACATAGGAATGTGCTGCACCCAGACCGCGAAATCAGCTCATCCCCTCTTTAGGTTCCCCCCCCTTCGGGACGTCCTAAGACGTCCTGTCGGGATATTTCGAAAGGCCATTAGCTAGGAATGATAGGAATGTTTGGCTTTATCTTGTAAGCCGACACATAAACGTGCAATGTTTGCACGTTTATCCATGGATAGGGCGGTAGAATTTAGCCCCAGATGGCCTCCAAATAAGCTTAATTAGGTGATGGATGAGGCAGCTAACTCGCTAAATAGCAGAAATTTGGCTTTAAATCGGCGAGTTAGCTGGGGGAAAAATTTGATGAATGAGGACCAGAACGCCCCGGAAAAGGACATATTCTAGCTTACTTGAAGCTTTGTATGGGGAAAAGATTTAAAATTTTGAAATTTGACGGGTGACTTAACAGCTTTCGTGGGACATTTGGGGGATAACGACCAGCTAAGTTAGGTAAGAGCTTTAAAAGATCTGAGTAATGAGTTTTCGACAAGTTTCTGACAAGAATTTGGGACTAAGATGGGGTAAAATCGGAGATTTTAGGGAGAAAACTCACAGATGGTCGACCTCCGAGTATTCGGAGGGTTCAAATTTGATGTCGGCGATTTCGATTGAAGCCGACTCTCTCTAACGGGGTCCCAGGGTTTACGATAGCTGTCAAAATCAAAATCTTGGGAATTTTTCGATTGGGCGCCCGGGTTTGAACTCGAAAAAGAGGGCGTCAACAGAGCTTCTCCGATTGGATAGCGACGAAATCGCTATCTTTCAACATAGCAGAAAATTTTGAAGCGACGACTACCACGTCGTCTCTTGGAATCAGTTCGACTTCGGCAGCGCGGAGTTCGGTCGACTCTACTGACCGGCTCCGACGCTTATATTTTGTCGTATTTATTTCGCAACGAGTTTGCTTTCCCGTGCTTTCTTTCGTGTGTTTTCGATTGGCGTTTGGAATGGAATTCGGCCGACGGAGGACCCGCGTAGACGCCTTCTGTCTCGCGGAAGGGGACTGGCTGTTGCCGTCCCGGACCGAATAGTGTAAGTGAGGAGGAGAACCAGGCGTATGGGGGTTTATTTTCCCCAGGTGAAAATGTAACAGATCCTTGTTATTTGAGTAGTGGTCGCGCAAGCTTATCATCGACAGCTTGACCAGACGCCCGTCGGAGGACGTCTTAGTTTTACACGTCAGCGGACCCCACTTTTGCATGTTCCTTGACAAACCTCCTATAGTCGAGTTCCGTTTCGGACAGGTTGAGTGATTGCACGGGGGGGTGCTAAGTTGTGAACACGAAAGTCGAAGTAGTTCTGATTCCCCGTGGTCATAGGCAAACCAACCACAAATGGACGCCTCTCGTCCATGCTTTTACATGATTTATTTCTCTAGAGTTAGGACTCGTGAAATTTTCCTGAGCTGACCACGGTAAAAGTTCATTACAAAACCATAGGGACTTGCAGTTTTCCTTGTTTCTGCTCATATTTATGGTTCACAAATTTTCAGCTTAATGGACTGTTCGACGCTCATGCCGCTGCTTGAGCTCGGACTGATTTCGCAGTTAGGGACAGAGGACTAGCCTCTGTCGGGCTTTAGGAAGCCCTCAAAATTTCGTTTATCAGCTTGAGCTAAGCAAATTTGGGGATTACAAAAAGACTGAACAAATTCTAGGTGACTTCAGCGTGAGCATAAGGTATTGGCACTCCGCAAGGAGCGAGTTTAATACGGCGTTTACACGATTTTGCTAGTATTTGATTTGTTCACCATTAGGACGGTTAATACCAGCTTTACATAAGGATTAGCCCCGACTTCGTGAGTCTTCGAGAGCCCCTCACGTCCGAATTTACTAGGCGCTCGCTCCGCGAGATTTGCTTCGAAATCGGCTCGGCCCGATTGCTAAATTTACTAACGTTGAACATAAAACGCTTACGTGGTTAAGCCTAACGGCAGGACGTCGGATACCACCTGCTCCCAAAATGAACCGACGGCATGGCAAAATGCCCCAAATCGGCCACCCGAAACTCTTTCAAAAGCACGATAGGGTGCGCAATGTTCAAAAGGAGATCACAATAGTCGCATTTTACTAAAGGAAAATCGCGACCTTTCGCGAATCGTTTTGACCCCAAACCGAGTAAGTGCAAAACCCCGTTTTCTTTTCAGAGCGACTTGATCGCTGAGTTTAAGCTTTTTTTCTATTTTACCTCTGGTTGCCCGTTAGGCTATGTACTATGTAGTTCCTTGCTTTGAGTTTTACTGCTTTTCTCTCTCTCCTTTTTTAATTTCCCTTGTTAGGTTTCGATCCTGCACGGGGAATTTAAGCCCGCTGCAGAGTTTGTCAGTATTAACCACTCGACCATCGAGTTCTGAGGAAATTCATTAAAATTTTAGTGATAACTCGACTGCACAGTTTCGATAGTGCAGTCGAGACACTGTACACTTTCGATTCGTACAGTGTACTAGAATCTCAAAACCACTACGATAGAGAGAGGACGGCAAAGACAGGGGAAACAAAAGGAAACAAAGGAAACAAAGCAAGAACAGAAAAGAGCAAAGAACCAAGCAAGGAAACAACAGCCAGAAAAGGGACGCGGACGCGTCCGAGGGCGAAATGCCCCGTGCCCCGATACGCCGGGATCAAACGCGCCCCTCAGTGCAAACCTGGCCCCGACCATAGAATAGGCGAAAACGCTCACACGAAACGACTAAAACAGCGACATTGGTTGCCTAAGAAATCGCCCAAGTATGCTGATCCCATGTGAATTATCAGAGACTCGGGATACTCAACCCGCGGCTGGAGAAATAGAGCCACTGTGAAATAAGCCATTCGAACTTAGCGCAAAAGTTTGTTTTAAGGACGAAACGCTGTGAGGGACTCGATAAGGATGTTAGTCAGGATTTACTGAGCAAGGAAGGCACGCCGGACGGAGCTTTCGTATCTGACCAGTATGCTGGTACCTCGCTTGTAATGCCATGATCACTAGTACTCGGTCGCTGGCCTTAGAGCAATTGTTGATCCATCGCTGCGTAATGACTTGTACCATAGTAATTTTGGTAATATAATCATGCCTTGACCTTCACCGTATAGCTGTGTTCATACTCGTGCCCCGATTCATGCCCCTCTTCTGTGGAAGCCGCTCGATGACAATGAAGCCCCCCCTCCAGCCCCGCACGGTCTTCTAAGTGAATATAACGCCACGCGTTATCAAGAGCGAATTTCGAAGCACACCAGAACGCGTAACCCGAGCTATAGCTGAGTTAGTTAACGTTCCACCGCGGACGTCTCGGGTTCAGATTTTGGTCCGGTACTTCCGGGAACGCTTTCGCATGCATCGCCCCGCTTCCTTTGCGGACACAGACGAGGGAATGAACGGATGCGACAATGTCAATCTTTATTGATTAGGATGATGCCTCAGTTACCCGTGTACGTTTGGATGCTGTATTATACTTTAGAAATAAATCTTGAAAATCATTTAACGTGTACCGCGTTGTTTAACTCCGGCGTGATAAGGACGTCCAAATGGACGGGCCGACCCTTCGTGCCACGGCTTGCGGACGAAAATACCCCAAGCCCTGACACGAGCGGTCCGCCGCCATTATTGATCTGTTTGTGTAGTGGTATTGCGGCGAGAGTGGTCCACCGAATTACCCATAAAATTAACTGGCTCAATAGTCACGCTCACACGAAAGACAAAATTTACTAGGAACACATTATCACTAGAGATTAACACAATTAGATTAGAAAGATGTGAACTAAGTAGTCCGACGTTAAACGTTTCAGGGCATGTCGGAACCCTGTGGGGGCCATATGGCTACAGCGGATAAAGTGTTCTGCTGAGGATAAACTAGGGGAAACTCAAAATTTAACTAGCAAAGCTGAAACTTATCACGCCTTTTACTTTGGTTTGCTCTAGAATAAACAACTTCCTTTAGCTTAGGACAGGGAATATCGGTTTGACATTATGACCTGCGAGCAGGTTTCGGTGTCAACCTCCCTGGGGGACCTCAGTGATCATACCGGAATACTAGACACGTGCGCAACCAATCGGGCGGGGTCCGAACACACCCCGTGAAGCGCGCCTGCGGCCTGCTAAGCTCCGTAACTTCTTGGGTCTGACCAAGGAAGGTGACTAAGAAAGAAGACTTAGGGTCCGCCCTTGAGGTTATGATAGCCGGGGTCGTATGGGCATGGTGTTAGGAAGTTGCGCCATGCAGCTGCGTCACCGTTATTACATCTGGGCCGGCCGTGGTCAATACCTTTACTACAAAGCTGACGCATGTTGGCCGACGGCCGGCCGCTGGCAGTTGCATAAGCTAAAATTCTAACGGCCGGCCATTTGACTTCCAAACTGCCCATTGCCCAAACACTAATTGTCGCATTAATACTGCTTTGAGGTTGTAATAGCAATGTCCTGCTAGCTTTCCGCTAGTATCAATGAAGCATTAACATTTGAGTTTGCTAAAATAGCTGCATTGGAAATGAAATATAATAACAGCATAGATGTCGAAGCAAGGGTTGAGTAAGGGGCTATTTCCTGATATTTCGGACCCCCGGCCTTGGTCTACCCCTGAGAGTACCCCTACTCCTCACCTACCCTCACGCACCCCTCGCGGTTGGGCGCAAATAAATTTAGCGAAATTTGGTATAAATAGGGTTAAAAATTAGTACACATGGGTGGAAATCGCCAAAAATTGGTCGTTGGTGGGGGGGGAGGTCGGCCCGTCTCAGACGAACTCCGCCAACCTTAACCGACTTCGGGTACGTCAGCATGTATGAATAACAGGGACACGTTCAATGCAACCAAATAGCATAATACGTTACAGGTTTTATATTCAAAGTGTAAGTTTTACAGAGGTTCCAGCCTAAGTACAGCGTTTTGCCACTAACTTTAAGGTCATTGAGTGATACTGCAAAGCAAATATGTGATAAGGTCTTATGTGAAGAAAAGATTTTCGATTTAGACTGCATCATTCATTGTCAAGGTTTACAAACGATTACTGCTAACTGTATGTGGGTATTATATCTTGAAATAGCTTGTTCTTAATTTAGCCCCGAATCAAAGGAAATTAAGATATCTCTATACACCCGCACATTCGACAAAGTACATGCGCCTAGTTAAAGTTATTCCTAATAAGCCAATTTGTCACCAAATTATCGCTGATAACATTATTAAAAAGACTACATGCAATCCTAAAACTAAAATTCGGAAGATCAAATAATGATCAAATTTTGGTGTAAATTTGACAGCATCTTTTGTTGCATTTCTTTGATGAACTTGAAAGTGTACAATCCTCAAATTTTGCAAGCATATTCTTTGCGCCAATCATCGAGAAGATGTGCTACTTGGATAAATTTGGCCGAAAATTTGTAATTCTAATTTTTAAGCATCGCAATTTTCTTTATTTTTCTTTGTAGTGTTAAGGTAAAACTTCACAATTTGGAATGAATTTGGTGACAAAGAGTTTCTGTTTCGACTGCTATATTTAGACAAATGTAGACTTATTAATAAAGGTCTATATGCTCATGTATTTAATTATACCCTGGCGAATACAAGTCGTTTTCTCAGTTGCCGCTTTATTTGTCCGATTTGTAAAAAATCTGTTGTGACAGCACAAGGGGTTATTTCAACACAAAAAAGTAGCCAGAATATCCGTAACGCCGCCATCTTGACATTATGTCATAACGATTATACCGCAGTATTCTGTGATAAACTAGTATGACATCTAAGAAAAGCTAAAGGCTTGATTTCAAAGCGTCAGCAAGTGACGAAATCCAAACTACCGTCTCACGAGTAAAATGTACATCACAATGCGTAATTGACCACGATGTTATATTGCTAACACCATGAAATGCCCGGTAATCCCATAAATAAAATTGGGTATATTTAAACAAATGTTCTTGGTTCTAAGGATTGAAAAAAATCTGCGAGTCTGTTTAAGTATATATTCTTACAAAAATGATGAAACCTAGTTATTTTGCGGGATTTGGAGCTCAATAGCCATTTGCATTGTGGTTACTTTTTGATCGAAAGCTATCTTCACCAGCCACAAAGGTTATTTACGTGGTAAATATTTTAATACTTGCAAATAGCACATATATTTCTTAAGATATCGTATAATGACTAAGTGATAAGCTTGTATTGAACACGATAATGCATCATTTACCTTAATATGTGTGCACCGAGGGCCGAACTCCGTCGCAAAGCCAATTCCGGCTCTTGACAAAGAGGCACAGCCACATCCGGCCCTTCATAAATAAAATAAAATTAGCTAAGCTATGCTAGTATGCTTGTACGAGCAGGGATCGGCTATGTATCATAGTTGATAGCCGCAACGGACTACTGATAAAATATTTATTACTTTCAGTTTAGCAGATTGTGTTATAGAGGGAAAATGTTTAGCTCTGCGCCCAAAAAAGGCAAGATTTTTAGAAATTAAAGTAAGACGCATAAATGCAGGAAAAATAAATACGTAAATATCGGTATTTTCGAAATTTTTGTTAACCATATTTTACAAGCCAGCCTAGTAACTATGTAAAACACGCTCTTCCATAAAGTAAAATTACGCCAGTGTAACTGGAAGGCTGTTTTACGAATATATGACCATATGTATCACCGATTTCCATTTTTTCGTGATTTTAAATTCTCGTCATATGTTTATAGCTTTTAGAGCCGATTCCGACAATTATGACAATTTATCAGCCTCGCTTTACTATTAGCTAATGTATTTGTAGTGTCTGACTCGGCCCAAAAAATGTCACACTGGCTAATCGCAGCTAAGGCTTTAGAGCCGCTGCAGACTGTACCAAAATCCGGCCCTGCAGCACACATCTTAAGGTAAATGTTGCATATTAATGCCTAACTTATACGGATGTTGTCAGTCATGCGCTCGCAAAAAAAGCAGCAAGCAACTTTCCACCCATTGGTCTCTTTAGTTTAATGATGTGTTATTTACAGCAGAAAAATTAATTGATGGAAATATAATATTAGTTGTTGGGGTTTAACTTATTACTGATTTTCATTAAGGAATTGCAAATAACAAGGCAGTACACGACACCATATCGGTATCTGTTTACGACGCTGAGACAGGTTCAGTATTCCAAAATATTAAAAAGCTTACTTCTCGAATCTTTGGCTAAGGCTCTAACTATATATTTAAGCCATGTTCCACCATCCAGTTATTACAGATTTGAGGGTGTGGTTTCACCGATATATATTAATTTATCGATGATGTAAATCAAAGGCATTAGAAGTATCTCGATGAGTTTAGGTGGCATGAACGGATATTTAATATCAGTCCTGGAATAAAGGGTACGTGTTTCACGGAATATAACTGAAATTCGCTGAAATTTTGAACTAGATTTGCCACAAAACCGTAATACCGGGCCCACTTGCGAAAATACAAAAATGATGCTAAATAAAGTCTTCATGTATCTTATGATACCACAAATTAAAATTTTAACTTACCTGCAATTTAATACAAGTGATACCGAGAATCGTGAATCAAGCTTTTAACGTATTTCAATTTTTGATGATGAATCGACAGTTCTCGTCCTCGAGCAGAATCTCATGCAGTCGAATGCATGATCAACTACTCGCAGAACCTAAGTAGCATTGCACTAAACCTTACTTCAGTAAAATTGGTTAATCCATTCCACACATACCCTTGATTCTAATAATATTATAAAATTTACATTAAATAAAATGGGCAAAAAAGATGATTTGACAACAAAAATAAAACGAGGTACGAATTTATAAAATGTATCTACAACGAGATCGCTAGAACACATAAAGGTGGCATTTTGACCCATCGGTGAAACCAATCCCGCCATCCGTTGCTGAGTTATGATCCGTAAATGCCACACAGTGAATTATTTGTCCTAACTATGTGATCTTAAATAATTGATTAAATGATGCAAGCCCTACTTGCTACGAAACTTGGGAATACATGTGCACCTCTGTTATATATACCATGATTAGATTAGTCAACGTCGCCTCTCTACCTCAAAACACCTGTATTTTAGCTGTTATTCCCAATTACGAAAACCTACTTCTTTCTATCGTTAAAAAAACTTAGCATGGATGACTAGGTAGAGAACTCCCTGTCCTAGTCATAGGCTCAATATATAGCTCAAATATAGAACTCAGCTTATGCTATGCCTCAAGCAAACGTTTAGCGACAGAGACGTCGCAAGCTCTTCTAGAAGTGGAGAGAGCCGCAGAAAAGTGGAAAGGGGCTGTCTTTTATACACATTATGTTAAATTCGCCTTCGTTAGTTTTTTCACTTTTGTCAGTAAAGAGTGTGCGGATTGTTCCTGTCTTACCACTCTTGCTATGCCCCTGGAACTGAAAAACCAACATATTGCTTACGCCCCTCTCTTTGGCTCGGGCTGTTGCCCAAATGCTATTCCGAAACAAAAATTGTAGGTTTATATCGCCAGTATAGACTAACATAAATGATGCTAATCCATACACGGAAAAAACTATTAATAAACATATGTTAAAATTATATTTTGAATAATAATTACAATAGCCTTAACCCTTTATGTGCTGAATTAATTTACATTTCCAGTACCGATGAACAATTATACGCAGTCTAAAGGCATCAAGCCCAAACCACTCTGGTGAAAGTAGTGTTCACTAGCCATTGAGCTATTTCGGAGCTAGTGCTTAGATCCTCAAAGCTCCTCATAAAGCAAGCCAAGCAAACAACAACACGTATACAGTCGTGTAATACGGCGAATTTAGTTAGTGCGATGGTTTGTATCGTAAACTGTTTCTTGGCGAACAACTGCAGGCACCACTAACAAAAGCCATATTGATTTACGAGATAAAAATTAGATTTAAATGCAGATACAAACCAAGAAATAAATGAAATGGGCCAATTTTAAGCTTCAAATGGCATACACGACAAGTTGTCGTAGAATCAGCGTAAGCCCAGCCGAAATCTGATGTATAATCATTTTGCAACGGCGAGTTTTATGTCCCGTTTCGTTTTGTATGCTGCATAGTAAAATCAATGCGATATATCATAATATGTTGCAGTCATATTTGTGATATGAAAAATTCCCTTCCACAAAGAAAAATTGATGTTTTGCCAGGCATTTTATGCCATTATTGGAGTAATTAAAGATAAAATACTGGGAAATTACAAATAATGTACCTCGTTGCCCAATAGTTCAGTATCACCCTATTCGGACATTTATTCGAACACAGACTACAAGAATAATAGATAAAACACAGTATAATTCAATTTGATTAATTTAAGAAACAAATCCGCCATGAAACAGCTGAGCCGTGTGCTCCCTTGTTAAGCCCAAACAATCATTAGGTACATTACGTTATAACGTTAGAAAAGAGAAGAGATTAGTGCGTGTGTTTCGGAGATGACAGCCACTCAGCTTAAGCTTAGTGTATATCTCATATAAGAATCTAAGCATAGACTAATGCGGCGTTCACGTTATAATGTCCCCAACGTTTGTAACCTATGTACACCACACAGTGTCAGGCACACTGTTGACAACAGGGTGTCGCAAGTACCCCCATGTCTTTAATAAATTTTTCAAAGGTAGCTAGTTACGCGTATTACCATTTATCGACAGTGTCAGGCACATCGTGTCTTCTGGCAGTTTTATTCACAGTGTTCGGAATTATTTGAGCAATGTTCATATGGGCTAGATACAAATATCGAGAATTTAGAAAAAACTACACAGGACAGTAAGTTGACTAATAAACTGCATTAGCTAAAGAAGGTGTCCATTATAGTTAATTCGCGCCAAATTGGTAGCTAAGGGTGTGTACGACACTGCCAACAAAAAATGTAGTAGCTAGAGGTGTGTCGTGTGTCGTACATCCTCGGCAATTGGTTTACAGTTCGGGTGTCACCCTGACTGTCTATACAGTAGGGTCTCGACTACAGGTGGTCAAATGTTCCAACCAGCGGGGACATTATAACGTGAACGCCGCATAAGGCTTCCGCTTAGTATATAGAGAATGGTATGGTATGCATTAAACTTAAGCCTCTATGACATATGAATATAATTATCTTAGGCGATATGCCACGCCTAGTTTTTAAAATTGTATTTGTATATCATATGCGCGATGGGAGATAACGGGGGTTGTCCCCTCGCAGCGTCTCGGCACCGCTCTCCAATAGGCTTCGATAGCGTACGGTAAATTTTGAAGAAATTGACAAAACTTATCACAAGTCGGAAAAAATTGATTCAGCTTTTGGCAGAAATTGAGAATAATTTTAGTGAAATCGGGAAAAATTATGGGCTTGTGACACTGACAAATTGAAAACTGTATCCCTTGGCCTACCGCTTGCCCCAGCGCGGCCAATCTCCCCATGCGGACAACATCTAAACGCATTAAGCCGACGGATATTCGACATATATGTTATATATTAGTTTATGCATTAAAATTTTGTAATCAAAATGCAACATAGTTTACACAAAATAAAACATATATTGTAACACAATATATAATATAAAACTGTGCAACAACAATGTCACAACTTTGTTGCAGCACAGCTAGCCGTGCATTCAAGTATTTTTACGCACTGTCGTATAGTACAGTTTGCTGGATCAAATTCGTGCTTTCGCACTCGCTTTAGCTTGTCAAAACCGTGCGTACAAATCTCTGTATGCACGCAAGCCATTCTACAACTATCTTAAATCGAGAACTGCACGCAAAAAAATAAATTCTACGGCTTTCGGCGGCGCATCGCATTTAGGCTTGTGTTTAGTTGCTAAATTTGTGTCACATTCCAGGTCCTTTGAAGCTGTTTCGTTGGGATTAATGATTTTTAAGTCATGGATGATGATATAAAATCAAAATAGATGTTATAGTTTTCATTCCGCTTTTCCTGTTATTATAATTAATCCTTTAATGATACATAAATGAAGACATCTCACATTGATAACTGTTGCGCTGTGTGCGTTCTTCGTGCAAGGGCGGACGGCACGCGCGTTGTTAGTCGTTTGTTGTGAGATCTTCTTTAAATAACAGGGCAACAACACCTAGAGAGCACAGTGGATTATGTTCGCCGCTTTAAGAACTGCAACAAGGGATCAATTTGCGGTACCGGCCTGAGTTTGTCAAACATTGTTCACGATAAGCAAATATATGTGCACATGAAAGGCCTAAAACAAATGGGGGTACAAGAATTGGATAGAGAGGCTTAGCTATGCGTTGAATGCTAAACTAATGTTTGCACAGTGTTGGTTTTACTTCATTTGGCACTTGCAAAAGCAAGCCACAAATATTTTACTAACAATAAAACGCAACAAATAGGAAGGAGCATGACTGCGGTGCAGTGTGCAACTGACTGCATCAGAAGAAAATGGTAACAGAGATGCAAGACACAAAGTTGTCTTGCTTCGCTTATGAGAGCAACATAAACCGACATGTAAATTATTTAATAAACGGTGGGCCCACCAGTTCTGCAGTATTTGAAATATTTTAATTACTGTCGAAAGTAGTTCAGAATAAACAAGTTTAGAATTGTTGCAGTAACTATATATTCGTTTTAAGTAAATAGTAGAATTTTAGGATTTTTGATCGACTGAAACATTCCTTAGCCACACACGCTGATGCAGACGAAAATAATTTTTGTAGACTTTTGTCGACGCTTTTATGCAGCGATTCGATAACAATAGCCGCCAACACTCAAGCTAGTCTTCCGAATAAATAGTATTATTACATACGTAGGTAGCATGTTTTGGGCGACAGCTCGTATCTGCAACCCAGGAAGATGCAAAATGTTCAGTAATACGTGCCATCAATAGCTGTGGCAAGAATCGGGTTAGTTCGTGATTTTCTATGGGCTACTTGTTTTGGAATCGCTTAATATTTTAGCACAAGCATCATTTTGGAATAACAACTTCAGTATAAATTTTGTCACGGTTTTCTAGCGTCGCACCGCGAATACAAGTCAATTAGCAAGATTGATGATGAAACTAATGTCCGTGGAACTAGACAAATATCTTGCATAAAGCTAGATGAAACTGATATACAAAACCATTCACTGGGAATGTCTTATGGGAATTGTTGTTAGAACAGACTCGGGCGTTTCGGTCTCACATATTTAAATGCAAAGAAATAAAGCCGAACACCGAAGACGCCATCGAGTATACGAATGACGGACCGTATAAAACTAGTGATGCAAAATTTAAAACAGTCAAGCACATCATGACACAATGAAAACTGAGAAACCCATCCGAGCGAAAGACAAAGTAGAGTGCGCCCTGCACTTTTCGTCCACGGGGCGATGGCGCGATTGATGGTTTGACAATAAACGAACTGCTTTTTAAATTTAATTCTACACGGTTCACCGATTTATCTAGATTGGTGTAGAGATAGCTTCGTTCTGGCAGGTTTCTTCATCACGCATATATACATACACATATATGCAAATTTGTTTTACCGAACATTAGAAATGGATAAAAGTACTATAGTGAGAATGACATATATTCAAGCTAGATTTGCTGACCCTGACCGAAACAAATAGGAGTTGAACCGCTTCACAAATTTCTTATATACTTGGGAAATAATTTCACAATTTCAGTAACATCTGTAATTAGTTTATAATCACTTATCATCAATTGTCAATGATCTTACTTTCAATCACCTTCAGTCAGGCTTCTCTTCAATCGGCACGCTGTTGTGGTCGTTGAGTCTTTGGGCGTCGATTGAGGAATCATCTATCGTCACGACGTACGGCAGTTGATCAAGTGAATAATGACTGATTAGTCGAGATCACGAACGCCTTATATAGTCTATTGTCTATGCTAACATATATAATTTCCACAGGCAAATTATTAGCCTTAATTTGCATAAGCAAAATATTAGCATTACAGAACCCCCATTGTTTTAAACGGAGCGCCGACCGAGCACAACAGCCTGAGGTACGAAACGAACTTTTTTACTGTTGGTGCCGGTGACGGCTGACCCCAGATGAGGCTTCAAATGCTAAGACGCTATGTCGAAGGTGCGCCGCAGGTCCGATCGTTTGACCGTTGGATTAGGCTCAAAATGACGAATCGATTGGAACGGGGCGAAAGCAAGGCGTTCCGTACCAAAAAATTTTACCCCGAGTGAGTTATGTGGTTGTTTCAGAGACGATAGTTCCGTTTTGGCTGACGAGGTAACGAGTGCAGGCCACCATGGCCAATTGCGCATTTTTGCCAGAATCACCGTGCCTTCTTTGATCTGTTCGTCGTGACCGATATTAATGTCGCTCTGATCACGGAGAGTGTCGCTCGAAGAAGTTGAGGATGCGGATGATGTGTTTATGCCATCTTGGTCAATTAGAAAGGCGGGTTTAATGCGGTCGAGGCTTACTCGATCATCACGGTTTTGACATTTGACGACGACGGTTTTATCATCACGATATAGTACCTCGTACGGACCATGATAACGCGGTTGTAGAGTGTTTTTAATGGAGTCGTCACGTATCCATACGTGTTGGGCGATTTTAATGTTCGTCGGCACGTAACATTGTTTGTTGTGGTGACGCTCAGGAGCATTAAGACGGCGGACGCCGGAAAATAGTCGTATTTTGAAATCGTGTTCTGACGCTAACTCTTTAGTCGACGTTCGCGTAAAATAATGGTGTGGCAAATCAATACCGGATCCAAACACCATTTCACATGGAGCAAAACCTTTATCGTTGTGGCTCGTGCGAATTCCAAGCAAAACGAGACGAAGTGAGGCTGTCCATGTAGCGGAAGAACAATGAGCACGCAATCCGTTTTTGAGCGTACGATGAAAACGTTCAACAGCGCCGTTGCATGCTGGATGATAGGCTGTCGTTCGACGGCGTTCAATTCCTAGTTGCTCCATGAGGGATGACCATAACGCAGGTTCGAACTGCGTGCCGCGATCGGATATCAGGACACGCGGAACGCTGAATCTGCTTATCCAACCGGAGATGAGCGCCTCTGCTACTGACTCAGTAGTAATGTCGGAGATGGGAATTGCTTCGGGCCACCTGGTAAATCGATCGATAATGGTTACCAAGCAACGCTTGTCATTCGAAGACGGCAACGGACCAACAATGTCAATGTGCACCGTATGGAAACGTCCGGTTGTTGGGATTGTTCCGACTGCAGCCTTTGTGTGTCGTACCACTTTGCTCCGTTGGCATTCGATACACTCTCGGCACCATGTCTTGACGTCACGATTCATGTTTGGCCAAATGTAGTTGTGGGAGATGCTGCTGAGAGTTGCGCGCGAACCAAGATGGGCGAGGTTGTGCACCGATTTGAAAATGTTGAACCGCATTTCCGTGGGAACGTACGGGCGAAGTTGCGGAGTGGAAGCATCACAGTAAACCGTCTTATCGTCGATAACATACCGCTTGATGGGCAGATCGGTTGATTGAATAAACCGTATGAGGGTAGAATCAGCGGCTTGAGCATCAGCCAGTTGACTGTCGAACGCAATTGAAATAGTGCACACAGGACGAGAGAGAGCGTCTGCCACGACATTGTCGGCGCCTGCTACGTGCTCGATGTCACAACCGAACTCTGAGATGAAGGACAACCATCGAGACTGTTGTGCGGAAGGATTCACCATCGAGAGAGCGTTGACGAGTGGCTTGTGGTCGGTGCGCACTGTGAAATCGGAGCCGAGAAGCCACGGTTTGTAGATTGCCAGAAGCTCCCGGTCGAACGCGGATTTGCGGGATTCCAGCGGTATTAGCTTCTCCTAGTAGAATGCTAGCGGCTCCGCTTTGCCATCGACCACTTGGTTGAAGACAGCGCCCACGGCGGCGCCGGACGCATCAATAACCAGTTGAAGTCCACCTGCGGGTTTGGGGAACGAGAGCTTCACCGCGGCAGCAACGGCCGATTTGAGTGCATCGAATGCCTGGCGGCTGTCGTCCGACCAGGTTAAACTAAAGTTGCCTTTACCAGCTTTACCACGTATCAGGTCGGTGAGAGGAGCGGCGATCCTTGAAAATCACGGAATGAATCGGTGGTAGAAGCCAGCCATACCCAGGAAACCGCGCAGGAGCTTCGTTGTTTCCGGGCACGGATAGTCGAGGATGACATTGACCTTGGACGGTATGGGCCGGACGCCGTTTGCATCGACCTCAACCCCGACGAAGTTGACTTTGGGGCTGAACAAAACGCACTTGTCCGGGCGAAGGCGGAAACCGTGGTTGTTGAGGCGGGTGAGGACCGTCTTGAGGTGTTGCAGATGCTCGTCGTTTGAGCGGCTGGCCACCAGGATGTCGTCCAGATAGACCTTGACAAACGGTAAATCACCCAGGACCGAGTCCATAAGCCGCTGGAAGGTTTGAGCGGCGTTGCGAAAACCGAAAATCATCCGCCTGAACAGGAACAGGCCGAACGGAGTTGTGACGGCCGTCTTAGGTTGGTCCTGAACCGCTACAGAATCTGCGTATAGGCGCAGACGAGGTCCAGCTTCGAGAAGACAGTCGCCCCGTGAAAACTGCCGGAGAGGTCCGTGAGGTAGGGCATCGGATAACGATCGGGAACCGTTTCACGGTTGAGCTTTCGGTAGTCACCGGTCGGGCGGTAGGGAGTTTTAAGATCCGCCTTTGGGGCCATGTGTAAAGGTGACGCGTAAGGGGGCTCACCACGATAAACGATCCCTTGCTGCTCCCACTCGGAGAAAACCCGCTTTACGATCGCCAGCTTTTGTCCATCGAGGCGACGCGGGCGGTCGAAGCACGGCGGTCCCGTGGTAACGATGTGGTGCTCGATGCCGTGGAGAGCAGGCGTGAAGGCATCGATCGGCTCGAAGATGCTCGGAAATCCCCGGAGGAGCTGCTTGATCCTGGTTGTCTCAGCAGGTATGTCGACTCGAACGCCCGATGGTATCGATTCGTGCTTCGTGGTTGTCGCGCAGCAGGCCGCAGGAGGTTTTGCGGCGGCTGCCGGGACCAGGCGGTTGTTGACGCAGTCGACCGCGAACCCGTAGTGCCGGAGCAAATCCTGGCCGAGGATCGGATGGGCGACGTTGGCGACGTAGAAAGTCCAGCTGAATTTCTGATCAAAGCCCGCGAGCCGGAAAGTTAAGTTGCACGTACCTTTGATCTCGACCGGCGTACCGTTGACTGCGGTGGCGTCGACCGGGTGTTGGTTGAAGGTAGTGGTGTACGGCGCTTGTAAGGGGTGTAGGAAGGAAAGCGAACTCCCGCTATCTGCGATGAAGCGCCCGACTAAAGTTGCATTGACGAGCACAGCGTTGACAGCCCCACAGCTTGCTGGCACGGCGGTGGGGGCTACTCGTTTCCCGGACCGCTAGCGGGGCCGGACTCCGCGTCGAATGAGCAGAATTGGGGCCCTTGATATCGTTGTGCATTGGCCCCGAACTTCCCATGATACCAGCACACGCCCGGCGTTCGTTGACGTGATTGAGACCGTGGCCGGCGTCGTTGATCACCGTGGCGGCCACCGCGATAGTTGCCGTTCGCTCGTTCTGGCGTCCCCCGATTGCTTGAGCCGCTGCGGTAGGACAGCCTGCGGACAGTTGCTGCCAGGTCGCTGATTTGTTGCTGGATCGAGGCCTGCCAGGGATCTGTCGTCGTCGGTGTTGAGCCTGAACGAGGAGCTCGATTGACCTGGCTGACCAACGCCGGATCGGCCATCTCCATCATGGTGTCGGCGATGCGGGCCAACTGCTCGAGGGAAACGTTGTCCATTGAAACCAGTGTCAGTCGGATTTGCTCGGGGAGGATCTCGAGGAAGCGCAGGCGGACGAGATCCTGACTATTCGGAGCCAGCTCAAGGAGTTCGCGGAGGCGCTCGATGGTTTGCGCCCTTTGAGATCCTTCTCGGCGAGGAGCTTGCGGAGCCGCCGGTTGTAGCTGTCGGCGTAGTAGTTGATCAGCATCCGCTTGAGTTCGCCATAGCCCGCGTTGAGGTCGGCCCCCGACTCGTGGACGAGCGCGTTGTCGATCACACGAAGGACATTTCGCTTCTTGAAGTCGTCGTCGATTGAACCGAGGATTTGTTCGACCTGGTTGAACCACGACTGCGGTGTCTTCGGGTTGAACTGCGGCAACTGATAGAATTGACCTGCGGTAGCGCTCGGCAGTGGTCGTTCGATTTGACTTGGTCCAGCGGTGGTTTGAAATTGAACAATGGTCAGCTGGCTGTGTGCCAGTTGCTGGACATCAGGCCCGAATGGCGTGAGCTCCGTGATCATCTCGTCCCGCGTCGGTGGCATAACGAACGCCTTGTCACTTGCCTTGAGGAGTTGTAGCATCCCAGCCAGCGTGTCCTTGGTTTGTTGCGACAGATTGACCGGCCCGGGATTGCGCTCAACGCCGCCGATGATCAGCAGGACCCGTAGGCAGGTTGCTTGTCGTCGACCGAGACTTTGACCCGAGCAACCAGGGAGATGAAGACCGATGAAACTGGGGAACCCCGGATTGACTGTACCTGTGACCAGCATTCTCGACCGTCGCCACTTACTTTGACCGGAGCCCTTGAGTCGACCATTTGACCCCGAAACAACAGCGACCGTTGACCAGGGGGCTTCGGCTTGAGGGACCCGGGGTACCACGACCGTGTCCAGGACTGTCGAGGTCCGGACCATAGGAGACCTGAGAGCCGCCAGTGCCAGTGCGAAAAGGACCGGCAGGCTCCGAAAGAGGGAAGGCCGGCGTGCCCGCGTCGGGTTCACCATTGTAATTAGTTTATAATCACTTATTATTAATTGTCAATGATCTTACTTTCAATCACCTTCAGTCAGGCTGCTCTTCAATCGGAACGCTGTTGTGGTCGTTGAGTCTTTGGGCGTCGATTGAGGAATCATCTATCGTCACGACGTACGGCAGTTGATCAAGTGAATAATGACTGACTAGTCGAGATCACGAACGCCTTATATAGTCTATTGTCTTTGCTAACATATATAATTTGCATAGGCAAATTATTAGCCTTAATTTGCATAAGCAAAATATTAGCATTACACGTCTAATGTTCGCGATTAAGAAGAAAATCTGCGGATTATAATTCTTTCCTCGCACTCATTACTAAATTTCTAAACGCAACACTTGTTAAATAATACGCGATTTTAGCAAACTAGTTTAGTCGATCATCTGCAGGACTACAGAAATATACGCAATTTTTTATAGACTGGCTTTAGACATAGAGCCAATGCGCGAGTACGGGTACCCTTGGTCCGGGCTGTGTACGTGCTCAAACCTAAAACCATCGCTTAGCGGGCGCCAATAGCGCGCGCACCTGTAAATGCGCAACATTGTGCTTCCATTTTGTAATGAAGTATGCATCGTTACATTTCCGCTTTCTCCGTAGCATTACTGTTTCTCTGTAGCTTTTTTCTATTGTTTTATTGACTTTCGACGACTTTGAGCCATGAGTTATTATTTTTTTCTAATGCACATAACGATGACAGTAATATTTATTGAGCTTCATAAGCTTATTTAAGCCAATTGATGCCGATATTGATAATAGAGACCGCATCTATTTAAAAATATCAACCCGACGCGACCCAGCCGACGCGACACGTACCGACACGGTAAAATAGCCCCATAACCTGTTATTAAGACATTGGAATTCTTAGTGCCTTGGTTTTCTACCAGCGTTTTATCGAACTCTGTCCCGGCTACACGACGAGGAGGTGACCCGTATCGGAAACAAATCGTTTACAGGCGTTGCTGATATTAATATATGCCTTTCAAAGTTTTTGGCACAGTTTATTATTCATTGCGGTTAGCCTACAACTAACAATACAGAGCCTTTCCCGAACCCAAGCCGAAACCAGAGTTTGTAAAAATTGGTAAAAACCAATTTAATTTTAATTAGCTCATTAAATAGATGGATCAAGATTTTTAAGTATCTAACGACTGGCTGTAAGAGATTTTTGTATGTTATTGTTAGATGTAAAAGACAAATGATTCTAACAGCTAGTCATTAAAGACAAAAATTTGTTACGGCTAGCTGCCAGATATTTTAGTCTTTTATGACTCACTGTGAGAGACTCTTGCCATTTTCGATTATGCGTTTAAATAATATTCTAGCATCTATGCTAAGTGCGTTTTCTCAGCTATAGAGAAACGGTGAATTTAGAACGATCATACGCACTAAAGCTGGTGTGGATATGATCGCTCGGGCTCTATATTAACTCAACTCGAGATACGTAATATGTGACAGCAAACACCTTGAACCAATTGCTATTTGTGTCATGAAACCAAAATATTTCCAGTCTATTTTACCTATGGCGATTTTGTTCGATTAATGTGCCAGCAAACTCAAGCATTTCTCGACCTCTGCAAAAAAATTTCTAAATCATGCGAAGATGATCCAGCTAATTAAACACATATTTTCAAATTGAAGTGGTCACTGAGATCTACAGCTTGTTAATTATACTGCAGAAAGTAATCAGACATCTGGTTCTGGTGAAAATGGAATTCTGGCTACGGTTCCAGCAAGGTTCAAAAACCATGTCGGAATTGTAATTAGCGCAAAAGTTTTGTAAATTCTTGTATTTTTACTTCAGTTGCGGTGCGAAAATACATTTTTGTATGTACAATGATCAATGTCCTTTCATAACCGGACAAAACATTTTCACTAAGCAAATAGCCCTGTAAATTATATACAAACTAAATACTTCCTGAATGATTTTTCATTGCACCCTGGAAGAAGTGTTATTCTTTACCTTATATTAACAAAATAATGCCAGATGGATGCATATTGCAGTCATTCCGAGAACAGCGGTGCATATCCATACATATTTAACTTGATGTTTACGCCCATGATAAGAATTAGTATTATGGCTCAAAAATCCACGGTGAAAGTAGCTCTAAAACTACGATAATGATTTAAGGGTTTCAATAGGTTCAGAGTTCCGGAGTTCTATGTAAACAGATTTTTTGATATTTGGGATACGATGGCTTGCTTATCTATAGACCAGCACAGTAGATTATGCATTCTCAGTTGTTTTCATAATTTTAAGGTCGACGAGGTTTTAGGGATTTCAATAGGTTCAGAGGTTTAGAGGCTTTACGGTTGTATATACAACAAAAACAGACTTATATAAGTCATTATGCAAAATGAAAACCTATAAATGAAACCACGCTCGCTAGCTCCACTTTCGCGCGCGAGATAATTTAAACAGAGCTACCGTCGTGAGCGGAGTTTCTACTGAGAGCGCTACAGGAAAATCGTGACAATTTGTTATTTGGCTGTCGCCGTCACTCATAACTGGCTCCACAATATCCGGTCTTCGAAATCTACAACTTTCCTAGCAACGGTTCTTTGCGGGACCACTCCCAGAGTCGCTGTGGTCCCGCATATGGTTCGCCGACACTTTGTCAGAAACGTCGATTTCTCAAATTTCGGTCTGTATCGCGCGTTTATGCCTTGCGTGACGTTCACGTTATAATGTCCCCAATGTTTAAATCCTATGTACCACACACAGTGTCAGGCACACCGCCATGTTTTTATAAATTTTTTCCAGGGTACTAGCTAGGGGTATTGCCACCTTTCGACGGTGTTAAGCACAGCGTGTCTTCTTCGTAATTTTTTGACGGTGTGTGGCAAAAATCTTGTCAACAATCATTTGGCCTAGGTAGATATACTGAGATTATAAAAAACTACATAGCAAACATAGTTGACAAATACAACGCATTAGCTACAGAAGGTATCTATTACTGTTAATTTGCGCGAAATTGGTAGCTAAGGGTATGTACGACACTGCAAACAAAAATGTGGCAGCTAGGGGTGGCGTACACTATTGGAAACTAGTTTATGGTATTGGTGTGACCCTTACTGTCTGTGCGGTAGAGCAGCGACTACAGGGGGACAAAAGTTCCAAAGAGCGGGGACATTTATAACGTGAACACCGCATTATAAGGAGTGTCTGTTAGGTTATAAAGAACGCTGAATATAATATTTTTGTTATTCAAAATCCAAATTGACTATATTGTACCTTTCCATGGGTTTTAAGAGGTTTTGTGATCGACGTACTCTTTCTGTTTAATATTTCTTGTTTAACAGAAAGAAATTTAACAATGCACATTAATCTGTTGCTGAATTATTATTATTGGAATAACATTTCACTAATTACATAGTTTATAACGCAAATACTGTAAAACTAACTATGTGATCTATTTTGATAATTTTTATTAAGACATTGATATTTGATTTCTGATTTTGTATGTTTGATGGCGTATTCTATTTTATATGCAACCTACCACAATGCATGTATATGCTTGACGTGATTACGTTAAGCTTGCCCTTGCCTACAATATAATGTGGTGTGCTGCTAGCAGTTTCATTTCAGAGTTCACGAATTACAGAGTTGAGACCTACGTTTTGCCGAATAAATTCCTTTTTTATCTCGGGTAAACCTAACCGTAACTAGTTTAAATTCTGTATAATTACCATGTATTAGCATATAAATTTAAAACACACAGTCATAGCGCTAAAAATAATGCAGCACTTTCGACGTCCGTCATGTGCTTAACCTGAAGCCAATTTTTCAAAATGAAAAGTCATTTTCGACGTCAATCTGAAGCAGTTTATTCAATCGTGTATTTATTCCAGACACTTTCCCAAGTGACGCCTGTTTATCAAAAATTGTATATCATTTCCGAATTTCGTTATTTTTTCTTCTAAAGACAGATAATAAACATTATGTATCATTTCCGATGCCCCTCGTTTCGCATACATGAAACCAGGGGTGCGCTAACGCAAAAATTATTTTTTGAGTCTGCAAATATTCATTCGCGTAAATCACAGTTTGTCTACCGCCACTAGCGTGGTACTCAGAATACTTTTCAGGCGCCTACGAAGCCTAAAATTGTAAACCTTGATTTTGGCTTACAAATTTCATTATTATACATTTCATTTCCATTTTGTTTCAGGCTAAAATCACCTTGGTATTTGCTATTATCATTTGTAACTCGGTTGCAGGTGGATTGATTTAGGTCAAATTTTAACAGTAAATGTGACCTAAATTTTTTCCGTTTAAGACAATGAATTTGCTGCCGCGCGTTTATGGTACACTTGTATTTTGCAAAACGATTATACTCTCTTTAAAACATAATAAGAAAATTCGGTAACATGAGGTCTGATTTATGTAGGTGAAACATCCTCAGATATGCAAATAATGAAAATCCAGATGTAGAAAACAGTCAAACAGTTTTCCGTAAATCCAGGTTCATATACAAACAAAAGAAAGTCTCAGCCACAAAAAGTTAGTTTCAAGACTTTCAAGTATTTATAGGTGTGATTTCTAGAATTAAACATTGTAGCTTAGAATGATATAACTTTACGCTCCACAGCTTTATTTGTGCCAACAAAATAATGGTGCAAAGTGTAAAACACAACGCAAAACTATATAAATAAACGCTGCGTAGATAATATACAAAAAATGGAATCGCAAATTGGTCTATTATCCGTAGTAAATAGTAAGCATCACTTTGTTCATATTATTATTATACCATTTTCTCGTTACAGGCTCGTGTTCATACAAAAATTCTCTCGCGCCTCAGGCTACAACAACTCTTTTGCACTAAAGATGTTAGCTTAAAGCGGTACTTGTTAAACTGAGTTGCTAATTGTATTGATGTCAACCGGTATCTCGATATGTTTGATCTGCGCTATTAGCCGAATACATCAGAGAGCTGTTTTACTTGAACAAAGTTTGATATTTTGGCTTCTCCAGTGTCTAGTGTGCCGAGCATCTGTTAAAACACAGCCTCCGGAAAATTTTCAGAGTTAAAATAGTCTGAAATACTTTTAAATGCCTTAGGATATTTATTACCCATTTTATCAATTTCCTAAGCCGATGTTTTGCTTTTTCCACACAGCCAAAAATACAAATAATTTTTATTAAAAACAAAATTTTTTAACTTTAAGCTATAATTATCAAGTTTAATAAACAAATTTATCTCGTGTTGTTTCTTTTACAATAGTTAGCAAATAATGTAGAATCTTTTGCCTACTTGTGACTCACGTAACTATACTACGTCGTTATTTTGATTTTTGTAAATTTAACTGATAAATAATCGTATCGAGGAAAACCCTATGTTCGATTTTTATGATATTATACTGTTTACCGGTGGGGAAGGTTGACGATAGGCAAATGATCTAATACAACTGCCCTCTGGCTTCATAATACGAGCACATATATCTGATTTGTAAAGCCACTTCAAATAAGAAACTTTGTTCTAAACGTCTGACTAAGCTCAATTAACAGCACTAACGTCAATACTCCATATTCAACAACGATATTAAATTATGTACTTGTGTCCAGAGAATATCTGTGCTTTCATCACTAACTACCGATTTGATGAATTCTTAGCGCAAGAATTTAAAGTGAGACAGCGCTCATCACTGAGAAACTATCGCCTCTCTCCAGTCATTTTGACTTTTGACGGATTGCAAATGCTGATGCAATGTCCAAATTAGAATTTGATATATCTGAATCAAATGCCATAGAAATTTCGTGCAAACAGGTGAGTGAAAGCAATGTTCTCTTAAAACAAGCTGGAAGTTGAGTTATTAACTTTTGCTGTACATTGTTTAGTTTGCCTTACATTTAGCCTTGTGTTATATGCCATATGCTTCACCTGTTTGTAAAAAAATAAAGCTTCTGTAGTGTATGATCAAGCTAAACACTATGCCATGAGTAACTATTCAATCGATTAGGCTAACGGCGGTGATAAGTACTTAAGTATTAATATTTCTTAATAAAGAATATGCTAACAAATTAGTACACTAATTTGTTCACCTAAAAGCAAAAATAATTCAAAACACAGTGTTTTCTAAATGTTGTATACTTGTGAATGCTAAAGGGTGTTTGCTTGTTTGTTGCTGTATATAATTCCGTCGCTGTGTCTTATTTAACTAATTCATTGAATAATCAATAAGCAGTTTTAACCCTGAAAGTGTGTGCTCCAGTACTATGTTAACAGCAATCACAGGTCATGCTCAGAATTTGCAATTACAATTCTTTTAATAAAAGGCTAGATGTATTACAACTAAACACAGTGCTCCTCATCAGAACTATAATCTTGAAAATCAGAAACCTGTGGCGCAACATGAACCGTAAAAGAAAGAAACCGTACGTGGTAAAGCAATACAGTTTATGAGTTCTAATTAGGTTCCATTAAATATTATTATTATTAGCTAGCTTAATATTTCATTATGAGCTGACGGAAACATAGCTCGTTACTATTATAAACTGACGACAGTAACAAATATGAGACGAGAAAGTATGACGAGTCGTTACTATTAGCGTTCAAATTCCTAAGCATGCTTCACAGAATGTCTTCGTTCAATCAAACAGTTGTCATATAGGGGTAAAATATACCTAACTAGCACAGGTTAAAATATCGGATTATGAAATAGCCGAAAAGAAAAAACCCTATAGATTGCGTGACATTAAGAATAGACAACTTAAAAATGCTGAACGTAGGGCAAAAAATATGCAATGGAATTTTGTGTGGCCCACTGTTTTGAGCAGAGCAAGCGCTTGACACTAGTGCTAGAAAGTGCTGACCTGGTAAACAAATTAAACATAAATTAGATTTGCAAGAGTCCACAATAAAAGTTTTGTAGGTCATAATCATATACTTTCTCTTATCCTATGACGTTGTTGTCATATCTTGGGTTTACTTGCTAAGTATTGTAGTAGCACGAGCACCAGCGTGCAATCTTTGAGGTAAAGGGGCAAACGGGAAAAACGACCATATCATTTGACAAAGCAAAGTACATGAGCATGACCGAGTGTCATACTTTTCTACAACTTATTTGATAATTTCATTTTTAGTATTTACGATTTGTTGTTATCGCGAATGCACTGCGATCCTTGTGTTGAAATATTACGACATTATGGTAAAACATTACGACGGTTGCGTAATATATTGCCACATTAATAATCCCAATATGTGAGTAAATTTGTAACTTTACGGATGTCGTTACTGCCTTACAGATCTATCATAGATATAAAACATTGGCTCAGTGTTTATATGTGTTCGCATAAAAGGTGAAAAAGCTAAATAAAAAGTCTTATGAAAGTGTATATGTATGAAACCGCTATTGAACAGGGAATGTTTGTAACTTTATTTCGGACATAGTTGACAATTTTTTTACGATTTTTGAGCTACCAACAGAGCGTTTCGGTTCCGAAAAAATTTAAACTTCGTCGCAAATATCTATAATCGAGAAATTCAAAGTCTTCAATTTCCAATTCAACCCAGGTCTACCGCCCACCTATTTACATAGAAGTCGATTACCTGTTAGCACGAACCAATGCAAGCCTAGTTTTCTCGGCATCAGGCCGCAAGCGGGAGCTTTATGTTTAAAATGTTTATTTTTACGTTGTTGAGACTTTGCCCCAATGGCTTAGTTGTGCACGCTGACTGCTGAACATCGGGTTTGTTGCGAGCCTATTTCCATGGGATGTTATTATAAGACAGCTAGTTTATGCCACGACTTGTACTTTATGTTGCATAATATTCTGTGAATCAACGTCTACCGACGGTTGAGATGCGTGTATATTTGGCACCTCTATCGCAGTGGGTTTTGGTCAACCACTGACGATCACGTCACGGAACATTATCGCATTAGCTTTCCGAAGCTAATCGAGTTTAACAAGGTTTCCGAGGTGCTGGCGAACGCCAACGATAGCCCCAACGAACTGCGGCTTCGCAGCATCGCTTTCTAGCGCAGCCTGCCGTAGGAAACTACGGTGGTGTTTGGCGTCCTACCGTCAACACATGATGGGACCGATCAAGCTGGCCAGGTTCAGCACGATTGAGGACGCCGAAGAACTGGAGGAAACTGGCAGCCGGCAACTCCTTCATGTCTCCTGTGACCTCTTCTGGGACATTGGCTCCACTCATCGCCAATGTGGTTGCCGGGAGGTGTGCCGCAACATCACCGATCGTTTACTGGAAGAAATCCGCGAGTACCATCACCAGACAATCACGCGCCGCCAGACAGCTTTGTACGATCGCCGTGGGTCATCATCATGGGTGACGAGCGGGCAATGCCGCTGCTCAACGTGGCTGACGAGCAAAACTGTCTCGTTTTTGCCTGGCCGCGGACGGAGATGCGCGACCTGCTACAATGGGCCAACGCGTTTATCACGTCCCTAACGGATTACGACGTAGTCCTCAGTGGTTATAGCAGAGTGTGGCCGGAGGAACAGAAGGCCTGTTCGCCAAGCGCCTTTTGCAAGCGGATCAAGCGCCGCCTGGCAGTGCTCGACCGACGGCTCCGAGAAGATGTCGCAATTTTCGTAGCCCCGCCCGCGCCACACTGGAACGCGGATTACTATACCAGCGAGGCCTGGGCCAGCGAACTGCGTACTCGGAAGATGCGCCTCACCCAGAGTCATCAGACCCTACGCGGCGTCATCATGCCGGCTTGGCCAACGTCGTTGTCTAGACCCGAAGCTTAGGATGCTGTTGGACCGTTCAACCAAGTGGAAAACCGACGACGATGAGTCAAGCCATTGGTGTCTAAAATGAGTCTCCAAGTGGGACGAACTGGTCGGCTGGGTACTCCATCACATTCGGAGTACCGAACTTTTTCGAGCGGCATCTGACTATGAAGACTGAAACTCGCTCGGATATTGCTACTAAGGCATGTACCCCGACACTACCTAAGCATAACAAGGAAAACCGAGTACATCACAAATAAAAGTACGAAGCGGGCAGGGTTTAACGAAGAGTCCAACCCAAAAGGTTTAGGATTAAAACGCAGTGTAAAGCAGAATATTATTGAATAAAGAAGCCAACGCGGATGTAATAACTATGGACATCCATCTATGCGCAGCAAGAATCAAGACTTACTAAATGAACGCAAATGGTTAAAAAGAGTGTAATATTGTTACAGATAGACAACAGCGATCAGCGACGGCGTGACGAAGGAGACGAACGAACCGGAAACAATCCCGGCAAGCGGCTATCAACAGTCGGCCGTGCACCCGAGAGTGTCATGTTGCAGCTACTGACGATCTCAACCTACCACGAGGACCTCACACAGCCATACGTTTCCTTTTTATGCCATGGTACCGACTGGCCAGAATTATCCAACATGCAGGAAGCGCCGGCGCCATTCAACAATGACGATAAGACAGTCAAGACCGTAGAACAGCACTATCAAGTCAAAGTGCTCCTGACTCTTGGCCTGACGGAAGCAGCCCCAAACTAATGGACATTTCGGGACGCCGCAACAAATCAAGGCGAGAGCGCGGGCACTCAAAGACGAACTGATTGATCACATCACAAGTGCCCGGCTCAAACCATTGCTGGAGCACATCATGCGGCCAATGCTGCTGCAGAGGTTCGCCATTCCCGACTATGCCCAAACTCTACGGCTTACAAACGACCAACCACTGCTCACTCGAGGCAACGACCGACGCTTTTTGGGGCGTCAGGCGCTCCAATCAGCAACTCTAACGAGGAGAACAGCGTGAACGCTGTCACAAAGTAATGGGGCGGCTTCTCGAGGAATTGCGTGAATACTTCACTACCTGACAAGCCAGTGGGCCAAACCTCATCATCTTAGATGATTCGCTGGCCCTGCCGCTGCTAGAAGTGGCCGCAGACAATAAATGGTTGGTCTGTGGGTGGCCTGGTACTAGCCTGGTTAGAAGATCCAACTTGCCAAAGGCGTCCTGACGTCACTAACCAAGTGCGTCATTATGCTTGGACGCTACCAATACATCTATCGGAAGGCGCCACAGTAGCAGCTCCACACGACCAATCCTAATGCAGCCTTCAAGAAGATAAAGCGGCACTTGGGAATGCTGTCCCGACAATTGCCACCGCAAGCTCACATCGTCATCGCACCGCCGGCGCCTCGGTGGGCCTTTATCAACCAGGATGCAGCGTCCTGGACGGTCGCGTTCAAGAGGATAATTGCCAACCATACAGCACAACGCCCTTCACAATGTATACGTTCCGAACTGGCCGGTTGCCTTCAACACCGCCGAAGCCTGGGAACGAGACGAGCCACATATGGAGTGGCACGAGCGTTCTCAGTTTGAAGAGCCGATAGTTTCCAATTATTGCCGGCGGAACCTGCGTGATTGGGTTAGCCAGACGATGCGCGACGCCGAACTGGGACGGTTGACACTATGAGGGAATACCGTACTATAGGGTATAAGTAATAATAACCAAATAAATTAGGCATGAGTGCTGCATATAAAAGGCGTATAGGTAGATAAAGTGAGCGACCGCGAGCGATCACAAAAATAGTAACCTAGGATATTATTCGAGAATAGCAGACAGAACCGTCCGGAATCAATAAAATATTTGATAACAGCGATGCAAAGGTAATACATTAAAGGGGACAAACCTAAAGAAATCGAAGTGAATCAGATTAGAACCCACTTAGCAGTATCAGTGCGAAACATGCTTTTTCTGACAGACAAAAACTAACTTAATTAGTGAATCAACAACCAAATACCCGATGAACCTTTAACTTATGGGAACCTCTGTGATTAGGCACCCCGCTGTCGGATTTTCCTGTGGGTTATCAGGACACACAAAGTGTGACTTTACTTCGCACCACCACTGGTGGTACGTACTATGTATATATAAATTGTGTTGTGTAAATAACAGACAATATGTTACATGTAGTAAAAATATGGTAGTGAATAATCGTGAAAATAATAACGGATCAGAAATTGCCGAAAGCTCATTGAAAACGTTAAACCAATAAGGGAAAACTTCCAAAAATAATGAATAATAAGAGAAAAGGACGTTTTTTGGAGCAGGTTATAAAGAATTTGTCGTCCTTCTGCCCTTCTTTGTCATGACTTTAAAATTTTAATTTTGAGAATTCTTAGGAAATTTTTCGCAACTTCTAAAATTTTTCAAATTTCAACTTAAATGGATTGCAAAGGCTGTACATCATACGGAACTAAAGGCTAATTTTTACACAAATTTTACATTTTTTCTCATAATTTCTTCAAAATTTATTTTTATCATAAGTAAGGAGTCTAATAAATCCAAAAAATATTTAAGAGATGTAACAGCTCGAGTTTTCATACTAGTTTTATCGATGATCATAACAGTGCGAAAGGGGATCAAAATTTGAATTTAAAGGGAGATCAGATCGCGGTGTAGCGTGATGTCGGTAATGACGTGAAAAGAGTTTATTGTTATGATTGAAATAAACCATATATTGATATAATGTGTACATTTGTTCACGCTCCACCAGTCCGACGTGCGCGGGGTGATTTCTCATCACAAGGGAACTTTCATTAAACCGAGTCGTAAGTATCCGGTTGGCTCTAAGCGAGTAAAATATGTATAACAGTATTGAGCGTTATCATGAAAGAATATTAAGTTATGTGTTATAGTGCTATGGTGTGAAAGAGTACAGGTGCGTGCTCGGATGGGCCAGGGACAATGGTCAGACTTATCACGGTTCTTTGTTGGGTTTTTTTTGCAATTTCGATACCCCAAGGCCGATCCCAGTGCCCATACCTGGATACGACTTAATACTTTGTAATATGTGGGGTGCTGCGTATCAGGACAGGTCGAGCCACTGCGTAGAACGTTTGAAAAGACTTGTCCTGGCACGCAGGATTGAAATAATGCGGCGTTTACGTTATAAAACGCCCGTCATGTGGAAGATTTGTCACTGTGTGATGACGACCATACCATAGTGCATGGTAGTCGGAAGGCTATACTATTCAGTACATGTAATGGTGTCGCGGACACCGTGTACATTACACTATGGTGTCCTCGACACCCTATAATTGAGCAATAGTTTAAAAAAGGCGGGAAAATTAGCTAAGTTAAATTTGAAAATATTTACGTTAATTAACTGCATCCCATAAACCATGCCGTTTAAAGCTTCGTGTAGGGAGCGCATGGACAAAGCTTGCATTGTATAAGTTCCCTACAAGGGAAAAAACAACAATCCATCTTGCCAAAGGACTTTCTTCACCGCTACCCAGAAATCTACAGTGTCCATGACACCATATATAAGTGCTGATGGTGTCTGAAACACCGTATAAAACTGTTTAGAATACTGTGTTGGTGTTCTGCACACTATATCGCTTACAGTGTTACGCAGGCTGTACGTGGACAAAACTTCCACACGGCGGGCAACTTATAACGTAAACGCAGCATAATTCGATATATTTATTATTTTGGTAGAGTTTAGCAGAGCTAGCAACAAAAGGGTGAGAAAGAACTAAGAAACACCTGGACTGGAATATTATTTTAATAGCCTAATTCGTTAATTCGTTAATTCTAGATTTTTCTTACAATTAGGGCGCTCTAGCGTTACCGAACTGTCATTAGAGGTGTCTAAGGTTTCTAATTCACACCTTTGGGTCAACCCATCCTTTACTCGTAAGTACTTAAAGACCCCCAACTAAGAGTTTCAACACTCATTTTTTCAACCTCAAAACGACAACCAATTTAACCAAAACTCCTGATTTTTTAACTCCACACCTCCATGGTATGTTATACTAACCATTGCATCATAAATTTGGACTCCAACCTCTACTGAGCTCGCCCTTGATCCCAATAAACCCCGCGGGAAATCAAGATTCCTTGTCTTTTCATTCTTAAACAGCCTCCAACAGGCCGCTCCTGGGGTTTACACGAATAATTCTATTTTTTCTAGTAGGCAACCATTCAGGGCATATACCAGATCTCGCCTCCGGCCGCCTACTCTTCTCCGTTCATCAGCAATTGCAAAAAAGCATGCTTACATTGTAAGAACACCCCCAGCGCCCGTATATGTTTTCCTTTTGAAATCCTTGCGCCGACTAGCGCAGTTGTTTACGAGCAGGTTGTTTACAAGCAGCCTGTTGCTAGATAACACATCTTTGCCGCTGGTGGATCGGGACCGAACATCATTGCATAGCTGCATCGGCGAGCTCTGAGGGTTTTAGTAGCTCGTAGCTTTATCAATATCATTCGCGGCTTTAACCCTCCGACTACTGAGCTTTTCAATTACCCTTGGATTACTGAGGGGGGGTCCAGTGGACCCCTTTCCATATTTTCAACTTTTATTGACCATAGTTAAACGTAAGGCAAAATAATAGCAACGGAAACCAAGAAACACGTTGTATTATCTCTACACTACCATTCTTCAGAAGGTTACTGTTCACTGTGTCCATGGAAACATTTCACTACCATTTGAAGCGAGGTCACCAAATTTCAAATTTTCTGACAACCTATGGATGTCTGCGGAACTATATTTTTTCGACAGTAAGAGTAAAAACAGCGATAAGCCTGCAACTGCTAGATAAACTATGCATTATATTCTCAACTTCGCCCGACGGTTCTTCTTGCCCTCAATAGTGGTGCAGGGAAGTCTAAAACGCCGTATGTTTCATCTACGTTTCATCTATTCTAAAAGATTTTTGCAAGGATATACGCAGAGTTAATCACACAAAATAAGCTAAAGTTGAACTATAAGGTTATATGCAGTGCCAAAATAATGCTTTTCGCTAAAAACTCATCGATCTCTCATTTCAGGTGTAAAAACAAGACGAAAAGTTTCGACAGCAGTCCGATTATTTGGCACAACATTTGTAGGCCCGGAGCGACACCGCAATACGTCAGCGGTTCTAGGTTTGCCACGGGTAGATGACGGGCGGCGAGACCATGTTCGGGCTTGTTCGGCTAACTCATCTGCACATTCAGTATACTCCTGCTCGACTTCATCATCTGACCTATCCCCTGCTTCTGATGGAATGGGACACAACTCGTCGGAGTCTGAATCATCGATTTGTAACTGATCGGGAGGGGCATCGTTGCCCGGGTCATCATCACTATCTCCGGGGTCGAATTCCGGGTCACTTTCTTCTAAAGCCAAAGCCACTGCCTGTTGCAGAGTATATTTATGCTCCATAGTAATAAAATTGGTGTTTCAATACCTTGAATTTCATACCACAACACAATATATGTAATTTACCTGAAATATTTACAGATAAACTTTACTGTGTAACAAAATGCAACCGTAAACAGTTGAATATGTTTAATTTATACGGCCTGTTTTTCTTGCGGGGTCCACTGGACCCCCCTCAGTAATCTACGTGCGTCTTAATTTTCGATAAGTCCAAGAAAAAATTGACCAACGTCGATTACTGAGGGGGGTCCAGTGGACCCCCGGACCCATTACTCGAGCCCCAATATTCTGTCCATAGCGATACTTTGCTCACAAATCCATCTTGCCATATGATGAATTCTCATAAAATTTCAGCCAGATTGAACCAATACTTTCAAAGTTATGGCCAAAGAACCTCACGGCGGGGTCCACTGGACCCCCCCTCAGTAGTCGGAGGGTTAATATTATAGCTGTTGGAGTTTCCTTATATGTGTACATATAAATATATTATATTGTTATCCTTTATTTTGATTTTGAATTTTAGAATTGTCAAATTTGGGATAAAGCGAGCGCGCAACCTGAGCCTAAGCGACAGTAAAGACTATAAAAGAAGACTGCCCGATTTAGCGTCAGAGCCAGTCGAGGCGATCTTTGTTAGAGTTAGGATTTTGGCGGTTGTCGCCATTAAAAGTGTTTTCGCATTAGCGCCACGCGTTTCGTTTTTCTTTTCGTTCTTTAATTTCCCCAGAATGGTTTCTCGTCGTGCAACAACGGTGGAAAGCCTCGCTGGATTTTTTAATTCTCGGAATCTCTCTATCCACTTAGGGCCATGTTTGCGGGCATTGGAGCGTGCGAAAAATGCTCCGCGCGCCCATAAATGTCGTGCCCTAACAAAATTTCAAAATTGACCAATTCATCCGCATATAGCGACCGTCCTCAGTCCTTGACTAGTTCCCCGCTGATCGGATCGCTTTTCTTGTATTTTCACGTAGGTCCGATGGGTGTGGGTATTTTTCTTTAAAAAATTTAATATAGGGTGTTCAGCGAGAAAGTAGAAAAAAGGAAGGGGGAAATTTGTTGTTGCGTCGGAGAGAGTGGTGTATTTCAATCCTGGAGGCAGTCACGATCAACGTCTCAATTTTATCGCATCACGGAATTCCCATTTAAATTCTGCCATGACGGAACGGTGCCAATTTATCGTAAACCGGGTCTCCCCAAGTCGTGCAGCAACGATAACCGGGAGCCCCGTTAATTTTAACATCAAGCAGAAGCCCTCTGTGGCCGTAGGCGAGCTGGTCTAGCACGCCATGAGGGCAAACACAGCCTCCGCCCTTTATCAACATTTCCCAGGATATCCTGGACAGAAGAATAAATATCCAACGTACTGGTGATCGATGGGGTTTGGAGACACCACCAAAGTGACGGTGATGTGCGGCTGGCTCCAGTGGTAATAGAGTAATCTGGCTGAATTGGAACGACGACAGGACGTAGTCATTTGCACGCGAAGTTGGAATGTTACTGTTTCCGACCCCAGTAAACATTTAGCACCCTCAGTATTAGGTTTTCTTTCCATGCGAAAATCCTTCAGTAAAGAGCCTAGTGGATCGATTGATGCAAATGCGGACCTGGAAAAAGATATAGCTGTTTCGAAGTGCCAGCGAAGTCTGCAAAACAGGAAAGAGGTGGAGTGGGCCGTGAACGCTAAGAGACCAGCTTGTCTAAAATTTAGTTAACTTGTACCCTCTTGACCAAGCCACTGCCGGCATGAGATTTCAAAGCAGCCCGCTATTCTCCAACGGGGAAACAATCTTAAACAGTCGACTCTCGAGCCGTGCCTACACGCTAGTGATCCTCGCCGTCATCATGCTTTTAACGATGGTTAGCAAGGAAGACAGGCAACGTCGCCCTGTTTTTGGGATACGCGGCTCTGGCTTCCTGACTTCGCCGTTACCGCTAGTTTCTCCCCTGTCGCCACGCAAATCATTCCTGTATATGAATTAAGGTATTGGTGTGTGATTTAAACAGAACATTCACGGTTGAGTCCAGTTTCTAGGAGGAGTGAGAAATTGAACGCGAAGCTTTGATAGGGTCACGGGTTTAAGAGAGTGCTGCTATTTGCACAGGTATGCATGACAGAAAAGGTCAAGAGCTCGGATTCATGAACTTCGTTTGGTGCTCACCAAACCTAAAAGCCCTGATAGGGCGAGACAAAAATTTCTCGAGCCTATGGAATGCATTTTTGATAACAATAAACTGAAGAGGCACAGCCGTTTTGGTTTTTCGTACTAATGAAATTCTGGAAACTAACGTGAACTCTCATTATTCGGGAAGCAATTCCTGGTGCCTTGCGCGGTACCTTGTAGTACTGCCGTGTGTGGAAGTGTATTGTATACGGGACTGCTATAATTGAAATACTGTTGTAACGAAAGTAAATATTTATATAAGATATTTGTGTCAATCTAATCTGTACTGATAACTAAGTACTTCTCGATCAGTCTATTAAACAAATTCGAAATTTACAGGCCAGGTGGATGGAGGGCATAAATCGTCCTACGCTCTAAATTTTGGCGTAGGAGAGTTTATGCTCGTGGGATTTTATACTTAAATAACCCCCTAAAATAGTATGTGTGTCTAGTAGTTATTTAAGCTATATGTTTTACTGCCAAAACAAGGTACGCTTGGGTTAAATCATCGTAAAAACAGGACAAAGCGACTGTTCTACACTCTTACAATTATAGACGCTAGAAGTGACCCATTCACATAGGGACAACCCATGTAAGTGATACCAGTTCTCAATGTGGTACCGGCAATTTAATGTTTGTGTGATCGGACACCTCTGGGTTTTGATCAACCAGCACCTAGGATATCACCCCTTCCAAACAAAATATCAGGGCCCTGGGGGCAGCTCCCTTGTGTCCTGGTGCCATCGTGTACACGCGAATTTTTGGAATATGGTTCAGGACAGGAACCTTTGAGGTAGCGACTCACGCGCAACATACTAGGACCCGGGGATTTTAGGACGGTGAGGGAAAGGCAGGTCAGCCTTATTACCTGTGAGCAGGCCTAAGTGTTGACCCTCCCTCTGGGAGACTTTCATGCTACTAGATACGTGGGATATTATAGGGGCCAGGCTGAACACCCTAGTAAACCTGCCGGCAGCGTGCTAAACAAAGCGATTCAGTTGGGTCGTCTAGCAGATCACGGGGTAGTCGTGGAAGCCGGCATTGTCCGGGCGCCACACCGAGAAAAAGGTGGTGCAGCTGCGATCTCTTAGGGCCAGGACTGGTCCTGCTACATTAATTAATTGGAGGCCACGCCGTGAGGTGTCATTGAATTTTTAGGATAAAGGAATATTAAATTAATAGGTGTCGGACGTCTCGCACACACAAAATTTCATTAGGTGTTTTCTGTTTATTGTAATCGATAGAGATGTGTTTCATATCAATTGCGTAGACCTTACTATTCATCTTGTAAAGTGAAGTTAAAGGTCTGGTTCTTGCAAGATAATGGCTATTGGGTTCAGCTCACGCGATCCAAAGGACTCGTGCCATTATGTTGTGTTTCTCTGTAAACTACGCTTCATCTGGTTCATCTGACAAGCTGGAATCCCGCGAGCTAGAACCAAGAGTCATCAAACAAATTGGGGAGTGAAAAGTAGTGTGATGCAGCAAAGTGACTGTTGTTTATCTGGCGAGGCAAGTAACTGGTGGTGAAGTCTTATGGTGCACAGCGAGATTTGCCGCTGGTATTGTTATTTCAGAACATTTACGGTTTGGTTATACGGTGAGCCCTTTTACCGAAGTAATTAGCGAGTCAACATTGTTAACCATTGTACTGTATAAATCCTAATGATGGGCCGAGGTTGACCAACTGGACGTCGCCCACCAACGTGTGTCGCGTAGGATCGATCACATTTGCCATACCCAGTGAGTACCGCAGCCCCACTCGCTAGTGGCGCTCCAACCGCTATCATAGGAAGCCCAATCGCTCCCGCAGTAGCTCAACCTAACCCCGAACCCATCATAAGTACCCCCGGCACGCTGAGACAACAAGCAGCTACGTTGAGCGCAATCCCAATTTGAATGGCTCCGAGAGAAACACCGGTAATGGCAGTACGTACAGCAACTATCTCGAGCTCTGGAGTCGGATTTCAGGCTCGAAGACCTAAAAGACCATTTCGAGCCGAATCAGAAACTATAGGTTTAGACGCTACCACGTTACCAAAAGAGCAACAATTTGATAGGCTCATGAAATTAACGATGCATTGCGACACAGAAATCTTGTCAACGCTTAGGATTGAGGACGCGCAAGACATGCTTGAAAACATCTACTGACGGTTATTTTCGAACCTCACTATTTCAATTTAGTACGACTGTTACCGTACATCCAACGAAATGACTCGGAATTAGGTCCTATTTGGTGGTATTTATAAAATAAAACGCGCTCTAAGGCTGAGTTAGGTGCTCTGCAAATTGAAATGAAAGCGCATTATTGCACACTAGCTCAGGATAAAAGATGCTATATACGCATCCGCTACATGCTGGGGATATTGATTACAAGTTATGCGTCCCTATCACATTAGTACAACAGGTACTCAAACATGAGCATAACACCTTATACGGAGGGCATCCTGGCCACGACCGACAATTACCAAAATTAAAAAAATTTTACTATTGGAACGGTATGTTCGAGCACGCAAAGCGACAAATCAAACGGTGCACTCTTTGCCAATTCGATAAGGCCCGAGTTTTCGGATAACCACAGGATAGGGCATGGTTTCGTTGTGAAATAAACCTATTTATCGAGTATTTGTAGACATACTCGACTTCCAAGTGGATTGCAGCATGGAAACCGTTACAGTATAGTATTCATAGATCAATTTACTAAATTTGCAATAAGGCATCAGGATGCCTAGTGCCTATACAGCCACACACATATTCTTTTATGAGGTAGTAAATAGGTACGGAGCGCCTAGAGAACTATTTTCGGACAGAGAAGGTGCTTTTACGGTACATATATTTGAAGAATTGGGCCAAAAAATGTAAATATTTAGACACATGAGTCTAGCCTATCACCCGCAAGCAAATGGTGAGATTGAAAGATTCAATAGGACATTACTACACCTACTACGAGTGAGTGTGCCACAAAATTAACATCGTTTTTTCGATGTTTCTCTGTCATTTTATGTAATGGCAGACAATTCTGCTGTACAAACAGCAACCAAATACCCACCTTTTTTGCTAGTGCACGGGTTCTATCCTAGGCTACCCGGAAAATACGACACGCAGAGTGCAGCTACCGGATATACTAAAGCTCACTCCTATAACACCAACGCGCAGCGCTGCATGGCTTCTATTAGGGAACGTGCATATCAATCAATGAAAGCTGCGCAAGAAATGAATCGAGTAAGATACGATCGGCGAACTCGAGAACCGCGTTATCTAACAGGCGAACTAGTTTGGGTTTCTAGATATGACACCACACCAGGAACTTCTAGGAAGTTAATACCACGCTGGTGTGGACCATACGAAATACTAGGGATCACCCCGCCGGTAAAAATACATTCCAACCCAGATGCAATAGCGCACGTAGTACACATTAACAGAACTAAGCCATGTTTTAAACATTAGATCCAGTACCCAATTTAGGTTACTGGCTAAGTCAAGTACACGCTTCTGTACTGGAAAGAGATCTAAGCGAACAAATCCAACGGATAATCGCTGATAGGGATTTTGTTACCAAAATAGCACCCGTGGATGAGGTAGCAGTCCGGACGGTAAAAACGGCAATTAGCGATAGTTCTGATACCGGAAGCGTAGAGATGGGAAACCCTAATGACCCTAATTTATATCGCCTAACATACGCTGAGATTGAAGCCGAGCAGGGTGCGATGTAACAAGTGCACGCTGTGGAGTATCGGACTCATGAATACGAACCCCAAAACCCACGGACGGTTAGGAATCGGGTTCCGTTGACTGATTCAGATAGGGAAATAGAACCGTTTTGGCCACCAATAACGCAGGAACAAGTTACAGGGCAAGAGACCTTTTCGTACATACCAGAACCTGGCAGCCGAGACACGCAGGTAGAATATGGACAACATACAAGACCTGTAAAAAAATGAAAAGAATAGTAGCCACCAGTAAGAAAGTACCATTCGGCGTACTCACTGTATTGGCTGGAATCCTCGAAGGACAATACTTCTGTCCAGCAGACCTCACGCTATCAACTACACCACGCGGAACTTCCCGTGGAATCGTTGTATCTGGACCATAAACTTCGGGAGATCTGCATTATGCTATTACGCTCGCCGAACAAGACCACCCATTATTCCAGTCACGACGAGCTGAGCACATCACGACGTCTCGATTACGAGTGCCAATGAAAATGTCAACTCACACCAACGTGGACTACACAGCCACCATGCTACCTTTTAATGCTCCACCAACAGCTGCCGGCAGACCCATTCTACCCTATAATTGGACCTATCGCGAACCGGCTGTTATAAACCCACCGCTGAGAGGACTTTCGCCAATGTCTAGTGCGGCCCAAGTATCGGAAACTACTTCTAGAGAAGGAAGGGCAGAGGGGGAGAGATCGGTTGAAGTGGACGACGAGCGAACATGACAAACCTCGCAGGAGCCATCCTTCGCCGAACGGCTCGGTAAAGCAGGACAGGAAACATCAAGTAGCGATTCTAGAACACCTAGAACCAAGCAGGAGACCTCTGGCTAACATAGTGGACGAACAATTACAGAATCGAGTAGCTCAGCGTCGACACCACAGCGTCGGGCAGATCGCCCATTTGTATTGAATTCTCCCCACGTGTTCAACTGTCCGCCCAAAAACGAGGAAAGGCCCTTTTGGACAAGTCGCCGAGTTTGACGAGGAAGCAGGCAAGAACGGCACAAACAGGCTCAACTATTCAAACCGCTGCTACTGCACAGCCGGGAACGTCCACAAGGTGGTCCGCAGGTAGCTGAACAGATACACACTACTACTACTACATCATCCGGGATAATGCGACCCAGAACAGCCCATGCAATAGCACCGACTAGGCATTTTCTTTACCGGCAGGCCAGGAATCGGGACCTTTAGGCCACACGGTGTGGCATCAGACGAAGAAGTAGGAGAAGCCCTGCACGGGAACAGGTGTGTTAGGTTTCAAGAGCCAGGGATAACCACCGGCGAGCTTGCCGGGATGTCAACTAGACTTGCCTCTGCTATGCGCGCGCAATCCACCAGTATCACCACATCAATGACCAGTGCGGTGGTGTCGACTCCACAAAGATTCCTGCCATGCGAACGCGCGCCGAGCAGAACCTTACCGCCGGCCACAATTGCACAGTATCCCTCTAGCCAAGAATTACACCCTGCAGCCTGGCAAACACGTACACCCCAACCATCGCCCTACGAGGAGTCCGACTCAACCGAGCCGGACCCGCAAATAGACTAACCCAAAATCACGCTACCACGTAGCCCCAAGATAGAATTCCAACAAAACTCAGGGTTGAGGGGGAATAGAACGCCAAATTACCCGTAACCAGGATCAGCTTCGAGTGTGGGTTTATTGCTTTTGCTTTCATTATAGGTGCGACGAAGCTATAGCGCCAACGACATCAACGCACCGATGCTACCAACGTGCAGCACATACCGGCGATGCACAGTAGATATGAATGCTGCTCTGTACTGGTATACCGATTCACTTAATGCCATGCCGTAGACAACGGGCAAAGTTAGCGCTCAAAGGCACTCGGTGGACCAGACTGGCAAACAAACATACGACAATGGATCCATTCGAAAACAATTGGTGGCGACTCTTCAGCGTCAGGGACCATTATCACCTTAGCTTTCTGGAGCTAATCGGGTTTAAAGATGGCCGAGGCGCTGGTGGACGCCACCGTTAGCCCCAACGACTGCAGTTCAGCGTAGCTTGCCGTAGAAACACGTCCTGGTGCCCTGTGCGATACTTTGTAGTACTACCGTGTATAGAAATGTATTGTGTAAGGGAGTGCTTAAATTGAAATACTGTTGTAACGAAAGTAAACAGTGTGTGTCCAGTAATTATTTAAGCGATATGTTTTACTGCCAAAACAATGTACGCTTAGGTTATGGGGCATTTACATTATATTATATGCAGGCTAGCTTAGCTTAGTCCAATAGTCAGGCGCCACTATCACATTGTTCTCCAACAGTGAAAGCCAACTATGAAGGCGCAAAGTGTAGCTTAGTGACACTGTCAGGTTTTGCACACGAGTAAGCTCGGACTCATATATCTGTCCTGTATAGTCTGAGCTCACTGTATATTAGGCAATACTACATTAGGTATAATGTTAAGCTTGGGCTTCTGCGAAAAATTTTGAATTTCCAGGTTGGACAGCAACCATATTTGTATTTTGCTAAAATTTTAGTTTCTCGCGCTGTATAGCATCCTAAATATAAATTAACCACGTTGGACCGCTGCCAAAAGTTGAATTTGTCGCACTGGACAGACGCCAAAATTTTAATTGTCCGCGCTGGTCAGCTGATAAATTTTAATTTTCTACGTTGGACAGCTGCCAAAATTTAAATGTACCTCGTTACACAGCCGCCAAATTTTAAATTTTGCTAAAATTTGAATTTCCCGCGTCGGATAACTACTAAAATAGAAATTAACTGCGTTAGATGGCTGCCAAAATTTGAATTTGCGGCGCTGGAGAACTGCCAAAATTCAAATTTACCGCGTTGGACAGCTGCCAAAATTTAAAAATCTCGCGCTGCACAGCTGCCAAAATTTGAATTTACTACGTTGGACGGCTTCCAAAATTAAAATTGTCATTGATATAATAATAAACATATTACATAATATAAAAATTACGGCCCATGTCAACTTTAGGGGCTTCCGGATTCCCGCGGGAAAATTTATTTTATGTATATGTATGTCTTGTATAAACAGACACACACAAAAATTGTTTATTTTTTACAAATGGGGAATTTTTGGGAAGATAATTTTTCTATCGGGAAAATGAGAAATCGGGAATTTTTGGGAAGGAAAAGTCTGAAATTATCGGTAAAAGCGAGAATATTTGGGAAGAAAAAGTCGGGATTTATAAATGGAAACGGGAAAGTCGGGAATTTTTGCGAAGGAAAAGTCTGAACAGTCGGAAAACGGGAAAATTCGGGAATATTTTGGAAGGAAAATTCGGCAACTGTCGGGAAACGGGAAAATCGGGCATTTTTTGGGAACGTAAAAGTCGGTAACTGTCGGGAAACGGGAAAATCGGGAATTTTTGGGAAGGAAAAGTCTTAAATTATCGGTAAAAGCGAGAAGGTTTGGGAAGGAAAAGTCGGGAATTATATGGAAACGGGAAAATCGGGAATTTTTGGGAAGGAAAAGTCTAAACAGTCGGAAAACGGGAAAATTCGGGAATATTTGGAAGGAAAATTCGGTAACTGTCGGGAAACGGGAAAATCGGGAATTTTTTGGGAAGGTAAAGTCGAAACTGTCGAGAAACGGGAAAATCGGGAATTTTTGGGAAGAAAAGTCGGCAACTGTCGGGAAACGGGAAAATCGGGAATTTTTGGGAAGGAAAAGTCGGCAACTGTCGGAAAACGAGAAAATTCGGGTATGTTTCGGAAGGAAAAGTTGGGACTTGGCGGGAAACGGGAAAATCCGGAATTTTTTGGGAACATAAAAGTCGGTAACTG
>JASANE010014481.1:0-78206 GCA_030248225.1 Trileptium ribeirensis
TAAGGCAGACCAGAAAAAGGGCAGCCCCCATCCCCTGAACGGGAACTTCTGGGTGGGATTCGTTTTTCCCCTTTCCGGAACCGTTTTACCACCCGTTGGTACCAGGCCGTCTTCCATGGGCTGCTCTATCGTCGAAGGCTGCAGTGTTGTAAGTATGCTCTAGGGTGGGACATAATTGCCGAAATTGTCTTCGCGCGAGCCTCGCCTAGGGGTTACCCAGCATGTAGGCCGGGGAAATTTTACGCTTAGGGGGCTTGGCGGTTATGGTCCAACACCCACGTTCTATTTAGGGGCATCCTGTGTCACTTGTCCTGTCCACACTAACACAAAAACTTTGTATGATTTTTCAGGTTTTTTTTGATTTGCGACTATTACGATTTTCTTAGGTGGTTACGAATTATGATTTATATACTTCTTAATGTACGCTCAAAAACCTATAAAAATATAAAAATTGTTATAATTTCCTAGAGTTTCGCGTGTGTTCTAGGCTAGTCCTAACGCGATGCCAATACCTTGTTAGCGGTTAATTGCTGCACTTCTAGTGCATAAGACTAGACGTTGTTAAGTTTTTTTGTTATTTTGTACGTATAATCTTGTAATACTAATCTTGTTACTTATCTTGCTTACAAATTTTTAATTTAACAATGGGCATTAAAATTTGCAACGGGATTTGTTTGTTGATCAAACCCGAGCCGATCCCTTGTTACTAGTATTTTTGTTTTATACCTCCACCTAACGGTGCTGGTCACCTACGGAGATGCATTTGCTCTCCCTAACGCTCGCAACGCCCGACCTCTAGGGTTCTTAGCTTTACAAGTGCTGTGCCCCCATAACACTGCATTATATTACCCTTAGGGCTATCGCTGTGGCGCGTGCACGTTATTAGGCTGTACCGTTATCGCCGTACGTATCTTTAATTTTAGGTGACTTGTATATACCAATAGCTTTAGAGACCTGGTGCAATCTCTCTGCATCTCTTACTAGTGTTACGCACGACACAGGTAATACATTTTACTCATTAGATAATACTTAAACGGTATCAAGACATTCCAAAGTGTATTATTACACAACCTCTAAGCTTGAGACCTGAATTTTACAAATGCCTTCTTTAGCTCCATACCCTGTCTTAACTCGGGCCGCATTGCTGAGTTAAGCCAGAGCTTGGATGCCTTCAGAGCTAATGCAGCTCCCTCCTCCCTTCATACCGACAAACAATAAAATAAAAACTAAAAGTAAAAACAATGTCATCTAATTACTTGCTTTTAAAACATACACGGAAAATTGCAATTAACAAATGCTATTGGTCGTTACTCGAACATCTTTTGCTAATAAGATTTCTCAATAAATATTTTGTTATCACAAATACCAATTTCGATTGGATACGCATAAAGTGACATTATTCACTCTAGCGATGGCTGGTGAATCTTCAAGATACGTTCTTCGAGCGGTAGAATCGATGTTACCGGAACCTGCGTATTATGAAGACTATGTGCGGGGATTTCTTCGCCATTACGATCTTTTGAAATCATTTGGTGATCGGCTGAACGATTTCAAAGCCAGCATGGTGCAAGGTCGAAATGAAACTATTATGGCATTTAAAGCTCGGTTGCAAGCTACTTGGTTACGAAAGTTTAGTCTTATCGAGCAACAGCACAACTATTCGGAATGCTTTTTTGCATTCCTGAAGGGACTACGTCATGGAATCGGAGCGGATATACAAACTCGATGTGGTGATCGACACGATGTCGAGGAAGCAGCTCGTATTGCAATGGAACGATATGATTTTCTACGACGTTGCGATACGCATTTTCGTGAAGACGGAGCTGATGGAAATGTTCGACCGGGAATTTTGCGTAAAACGGTTCGAATGAAAATACCAATTTCATTCGTTAACATTACTCGATGTCAATCTAAATTCAGCTGCTCACGGGCCTACGCGAGCGCACCGTGACAGTATTGAATTTGGTCAGTGATTACAAACAAAACTTTCTAAAGAACCTTAGGTTAAATTCTACATGAGCCTACACGGGCACAGCAGATATCAGAACAGTTCGGTATAAAATCTCACCACAAATTATTTAACCACTACAGACTCGCCACTCGAGCTCGCCGTAGTTTAAAGATAATTTTTCATTCCTTAAAACCATATATAAATAATTTCACATTTTTGTAATTCAAAACTCACATAACGTTTTAACTTTTCAATAAAATTTACTTTTTACAAAATCTATTTTTTTTAACTAAATACTACGGCTCGTTATGCGAACTTGCCACGGTATACTTAAGCGTGGATGGCACAATTACTCGAGCTTGCCAACGCTGACCAAAATTACCTAAACTTAGTTTTAAATTTAACTGAACCAATCGTTAGGCTTTTGCAATATCAAAACCCATACCTAAGGCTCGTCTTGTGGGCATTGCCAGGGTATGATCTGTAATAGCACAAATACTCGAGATCGCTAACTAAATTTTACCTGACACAAAATAAATTATTTCAGATTCACTATGGCTGAGAGGTGCCGGGTGCACAAAATCAAGCCAAACTAAATTCTAAATTTTTATTCAAGTAATCCATAAGCTATATTTCATGCTCCACTTAAATCACTCTGGCAATTGTTCAAAGTACCTTACTCACTACACACGGCCAACTCAATTTATTTTAGGAACGGTTATATGATCCAGAATACAACCTTGATATCCCTGCCCGGGACAATGACATGTCTACCATTGGGAACTCGCGCAACTCTCACTTCGTGACAAAGGGTATCTCCGACCGCTGGTAGACCGGTCCATCCCCTGGTGGCTTCCTTCCCCTAATCTTGACTTCACTTATATTTTTTGGGGTAATTTCCGAACTCGCTCTGTTGTCACCCCTTCCCCCTTGGCCACCCTGGAGATGTCGGCTACGTTTTGGTAAGAAACGTGCCGCGGAGAAGGCCGATCAGCTCACAGGTATGTCGGTTTTTGGACATTCAGAGCAAAAAATGTCTTCCACTATACACCATTGCGTATACTGCGTCAAATCGAATGTGCTTACAAAGCTTGGAGCGTAGAATACACACTTTCGCTCTGTCTCCAGTCGCCTCCCTTTACTACACATACGTTTGTTGCATGTTCTGTAGGAAACTTAAAATTATTGGTTTATATGATTCTAAGAGAACATAATAGATAGAAAGTAATTTTCTGATCAGTGGTCAGAGACACTGTTTAGGCTAGCGTTGGACAAACAGTGACCGTCAGTTTACTTCAATTTAGACTGATTTACCAAGGTTACTGGCGGGTGCTTGACGCAATTTATGTTAGCCAGGCATACCCTAAGTACTTTTGCGTAAGCCATACTCTGTTACCGGGTTGGACCGGTTTAATTCAAACGTATCCCACAGACTTCTGGATGTGTAAAATAGCTGCTACAGGCATCAACCTGGCTTTGATTTAACAAACTCCTGCAGGTTATTATGAAAAATTCCTGCTCAAATTATGTGCCCTACTTACGTTTCACACGGCTAATTGGTTAGTTAATTCTTTCTTTTGCTTGGTTATATTGGAGCTTGATCATTGTATAATATATATTACATATGTTTGGATTACAGGATGAAGCAAAAAACGTGGAAAATTTCAAACAAATTTTTAAACCGGAATTCCGGTTCCGGTATGGTTTTTGCCCTTTGCCGGAACCGCAACCGGAACACGATTTTCGCCGGAACCGGAACTCCGGTTACTCCCTGGTACTCAGATAAACGGGGGTCGCCAGCCTTCCGGGAGCCGGTGGTACAAACCTCACAAGAGGCGTAATAGAATATAGCACGTAATCTAACGATAACGCTAGTAGCCTTAGGTACGCGCCTAGATCGTTTAGTGGCCGAAGCGTGTGAGGGGCTAAGAGTGAAACTGCTAGAGAACCGGTGGAGTACAAGCGTGAGCTGAAACCAATATACTAAAGAATAGTATTGCCGCTGTGATACGCGCGTGTAACAAATTGTGAGTGAAACCGTTGCGAGCTTAACGTGAGTACGGTGCTGTAAAAAGGGTACCGCGACTTGTCATCATGTGCCTAAGAACGGTAGTACGATTTGCATACGGGACTTAAGAATAGTGCCGCGATTGACAAGGGTGTAATCTCAATAACAGTCGTAGTGGAACTACATTTTTTGAGCGGAGCGACGGCATTAGTAATATGAACGTACTCAATGTCTTGGGAATATATTATTACCTAGGCATCAATGAGTAAATGAAAGAATAGTTTTATTCCTTTCGAACGAAAATCAAGACAGAGCAAGTCACGTGGCTTATACAGCATGGTGATGAATGGTAATCGAAGCACAGCAATGAAATCATAGGACACGGAGTCTGAAAATAATTTTGCCTATAACATTCGTACTATACTATTCCTGTATGTACAATGCACCTATTTTCTTATTTCCCCATGGAAAACTCCACGCAAAGCCTGTTAAAACGACTCTGCGACCAATAATTAAGCTGTTATGAGCTTAATTAGGGTAATAATTAGCTAATTAGCTTAATTAATGATAAAATTGGCAAGTTGCCAAACTTCTAAAATATCAGGTGCACATCCTCACATGATAAGCTTTCAAACAAAAATAAGTTTTTTGAAATAGGTTCAGTCGCTCTTGACAACCGTGAAAGGCTAACGGACGAACGGACATCGACCTTTTGCTCCCAGTCAGAAAATAAAAACGCTTCGATCGGTCGTCTCGCTTCCCTCGGCGACATCGTTCCGCTCAATAATAACATTTTATCTCGTCGTAATAAAAATTCCATATACGTGTCTGTTGCCCATTTATCTGGAACTCGAGCAATAGAGCTGAGCAAGGATCACGCCGCATCGCGAAAAATAGAGCACTAGTACCGCTCACAGAAAGACGTGCGTCACACAAAGCGTCCCACCGGCAATCTACTGGCCACACGTCGGACCACACAGTTTTTCGGTGACGAATCCCGTCACCTTTTAACACCGATAGCCGTCACAAGGAAAATCCCCATCCAACTCCTACCCCCATAAAAACCAAACAAAATAACATGCTGTCCACGATGTTGTGTAAAAGTGGGACAGCCTAAAAATAAAATATAACAACAACAAAAAAAGTTTATTGACAAAAGAGTTTATAGCAACACAATACAGTATATATATATATATATATATATATATACATTATCACAAATCATACAATTTGAGTAAGCATTACTCTTTTTATCAATAAAAATATAAATACAGAAAGGGGTATACCACTTATACCTGAATTAAAGATTTCTGTTAAATTCCCTAAAATTTCCTAAATCAACCTTTTCGACACTACTTCGGAAAATTTTGGAGTGTTTAGATTCAAGACAGTTCGCAAAAGGTAATTTATTCCAAACGTTTACATTACGAGAACAAAAAGATTGACTTAAAATATTCTTTTTTTATTTTTGGCTTTCTGAGTTTCAAAGAATGACCACGAGTACGAGGTTCAATCATAAATTCGAAAAAATTTTCAACTTCCGTATCTACTTCCATATTAGTAATTTCGAACATCATAATAAAATCTAGTTTTAGACGCCTAAGCTCTAATGGTTCAGTCTTAAGAGTACAGAGACGCTCTTCATAAGAAGGGCAGTCAGCGTCGGATCGAAAAACATGAGACGTGTGTAAAACCGTTGCACACTTACAATCATATCTACATCAGTAACGTATCCAGGTGACCAGACACAAGTAGCATATTCTAATATTGGACGAACGTATGAACAATATGCTTGCAACAATATGTCAAAATCAGATGAATGAAAGCAACGAAATAACATATTAATAATACGATGACTTTTCATTACAATGTGTTGACAGTGTGTTTTAAATTTCAAATCAGCAGTGATAGTTATTCCTAAATCTGTTACTTTAACTACGCTAGGTAATAAGTTTTCTCCCATGAAGTAATTTTTAGGGTTACTTCTACCAATATGCAGAACTTCACACTTTGAAGGAGATATTTCTAATTGCCATTTTTTGACCAGTCGTAAACAGCATTTAGTGCTATCTGCAACTTGTTAGTAAACACAGCCTGCTTAGGCAAAACACAATAAAGTTTGACATCATCTGCAAACACTTTACACACAACATCGTTAAAATGAAATAACAAGTCATTTATAAATAAAAAAATAATGTCGGACCTAGAACACTGAGTTGAGGAACACCTGACCTGACGATATGTTTTCCTGATAACGAATTATTTACCTTGACACAAAAATTTCTGTTTGCGACGAAGCTTTCTATCCAGGTTAATAAAGGCCCACAAATACCATACCATACCATTTAAGTTTTACAAATAATTTTTTGTGAGAAACTGTATCGAAAGCCTTCGCAAAATCGATGTACGCAACATCAACAGAGCTTCCAGCATCTACATGAGTTGACCACTCTGTAATACATTCAAGTAGCTGTGTGGTAGTTGAATGTTTGGCTAAAAAACCATGTTGATGTTTAGATATTGGGTTGTCACGTAAATATTTCAGTAAGCTATGATTTATCACACGTTCCATTATTTTACAACAATTTGATGATAACGATATGGGACGATAATTTCCAGGATCACAGGTATCACCTTTTTGTGGATTGCAACGATAGTTGCCGATTTCCATATTCGATATAAAAGATTGTTCAAAAATATACGACAGTGGATAAGAAATAGCATCTCGAATATTTCTTAGAAAAAATTGAGATAAACATAAACAACGAGTAGCTATTTTTAGATTTTAATTTACCTAGTTTTTCGTGAACAATATGGGGCGAAAACGATATCCAAGAAATTCAAATTCTAGGGGGGTTTCCTAGAACTTCTGGACGATTTCCATCATCCGGAATAAAAACAGAAGAAAAATGATTTGCTAGTAACTCTGATTTGTGTAGGTCTTCAGTAATAAGATCCCCACTATCATTTTTAAGTACCAACTCCTGACTTTCCAAAACATCGATTGTTAACATATTTGTAAAGTTTGTTTTTGTCACGATTACATAAGACATTTCACTCACGATTTTTTTGAAATGAAGAAAGTGCTTTTGAAAGCTGCTTACTTATCACTTCGTAATTATCACAATTTCCATCTCTTCTCCAAATGAGACGTTTTTGTTTATTAAGCTTTTTATATAATTGGGATATTGTTTTGTTCGATGACGATTTTTGATTAAACTTAGGTACAAATAATTCACAAGCATACATTACAATATTTAGAAACAACAACCAGTTAGAATTCACATCAAAAACAGAATACAATAAAGAATCCCAATCAATCCTAATTAAGTAATTATTTAGGTCTTTAAAATTAGCTTTTCGAAAATTTAAAGCTGGTTGTTTTATATGAGTTGTTTTGGTGTCCTTAATTTCAAACTACAGTGTAAAGTCTATTGAAATATGATCTGAACCAGCGAACGGTTCACTGCTTTCAAGAAACGGTACATGTAATTCTGAAGTAGTGAAGACCAAATCTAGAATGTTTGTATTTCTGGTAGGAAATTTGACTAATTGCGTAAGCCTTGATTCTAAAATGCAACTGTTAAACAGTTCATATATAATCGGGTATGCTCGGAAAAGTTCCTAAACTATTATCACAAATTAGCTTTAAAATTAGCTTTTCGAAAATTTAAAGCTGGTTGTTTTATATGAGTTGTTTTGGTGTCCTTAATTTCAAACAACAGTGTAAAGTCTATTGAAATATGATCTGAACTAGCGAACGGTTCACTGCTTTCAAGAAACGGCACATGTAATTCTGAAGTAGTGAAGACCAAATCTAGAATGTTTGTATTTCTGGTAGGAAATTTGACTAATTGCGTAAGCCTTGATTCTAAAATACAGTTCATATATAATCGGGTATGCTCGGAAAAGTTCCTAAACTATTATCACAGGGTAATTTACGTTTGAAACAAACTTAACATATTCAGATAAAAGTTCAATATGATGCAGTGGGAGAACGATATGCACATACAAAACGAAATTTGCGTTTTGAGAGCAAATCAATGCTTACAACCTCGATAGAAGCAAATCTATCTGACCCACCGATATTAACACATTTTTGAAACTTTTATTTATAAATAGAGCGATGCCACCACCTCTACATGTTTCATGATCCCTTCGTCTTACATAATAATGATGAGTTTTTATCAGAACAGTTTATTAGAACAGTTTCGTTTTACCAGGTTTCACAAGCGGCAACAATTGCATAACGTTCTGTGGACAGCAACAGGTCCAAATCATTTAATTTGTAACACAAACTACGTGCGTTGAAGAATTTGCATCGAATAAACGGTATTTCAACATGATTTACCCCCGTTTTTAGTTTTTAGTTTTAGCTTTTCATCAATTATAACGTAACGATTATTATTGCTACCATTTTGTGCTAAATCGTTGTTCCATTTGTGAACTTGCTCACGAAGAGCACCTAGGCGTTTGCGATCATCACCTGTCATTGATCTTCTTATGTAAATATTCTTGTAAGGGTCAATTGTTGTTAACCTACGCGCTTCATATAATGTCGATTTCGCAACAGAGGAAGCAGGAAATCTAACTTTCAGCAACCGAGGTTGTGATGATCTACCTTGCTTCTTTTGTTCGATTCTGCCCATTCTAAAAACTTCAGTCACTATAGCTGAAGGATCGAGGGCACGACATAATTTTGAAACGTCATTAAAGTCATTACTGTTTTCAGGTAAACCAGAGATAACAACACAACGACGATCCTCAATATCAGGATCAGGCACTGTGGTAAACGGCTGTACATCGACCTTTTGTGCGTCATTAATGTTTTTAGCTAGTATTTCCGCAAAGGTCGGAGCGCGAGTAGAGTTAGGTCCAGTCGATGAGGGCTCATTTAGCAGTGTGTCAGATATGGCTTTGATCGACTTCGACATTTCCGCTATTTGCGTTTCCATTGCGTTGTGTTTCGTGGTCGGATGGTTTTTGCATGGAGTGTGAGGTTTTGTTTACATTAGTAGTCAGGAGGCAGTTGGGGCATACGACAAGAACATGTTGGTTACCTTGAATGGCTATGGCCGTAGTAGTTGTTATTCCGATACATTGATAGTGGATCCAGCGGTCGCAGGCGAAACAGTCGTTTCCACATTCTTTGTGACAGTGGCAGCAGCTTGAGTCAATCTGCAGCGTTGACATTGAAGTGGTACTTCGAAAATCAGCTGTGTGACCGGCTGTTCCTTTTCTGGGAATTATTGATGCAGGCATGATGATTGACAATTGAAGGATAGTTTAGTGATTATATATATTTATAATTATATACAACCTGAATGCAATTTAAGTGGCAGTATTTTTCGAAAACCCAAAACCAACCCCCTTTAGCCCTAAATAAGGCAGAAGCTAAAATAGAATTTATTTATGCAGTACTAGGAACTAGTAGTCCACATAACCAGGACGTTTTTACGCAAGCCTGTATAAATCCTAAATATTAATATACCACTTCAGAGAACGCCATCTAGCACGACAATTGACAAAGAATCGATGACGAAACCCAAGAACTTCGGGAACGAAGAACCATCAAATGAAAAATCACAAGAAACAAACGAAAAGCTCGAATATGACAAAAGAAATAGAAGAAATAATGCAAGAATTCGATCCGAACACGCCAGAACCGAAAAGACAAGAACAGAGGCGAGAAAGAACAAGCCTACAACAAACGTACACTGAAACGTTTCAAGAAGAAACGAGCAACGACCAACTATTCGCAACAACAAAAGATCGCGAAAAAGAAGTCCGAGAAACGATGCAAAAGCTGCAACAACAAAAAGAAAGACAGCTACAATTTATCAAGAAGCATGCGACCTTTACCGAAGAGCTCGAACGAATACGCCAAAATTGTAAACAAGACGAATCGAAGATTCCGCCGGCACAACCGATAACAAGTACAATTGATGACCACGAAATAATCGGTGCAGATCGGAGCACAGTCTAGATCCAATAAACGCAAGAGCAACAACCGAGTTTAAAAGCAGTCGGTGCAAACCAAAAACAATTTAATATAAACCAATATCAAATCGATGAAAACGACGATTACTACGACGCAATCATAGAACGATCCAGTGCAAAACCAATGCGAGCTAATTCCAATCGAGAACAATTCGACACGAATTATGATGCAGTCGGTGCGATCAACTACCAAATCACAAATCAGAACAATCCAAATACGACTCAGTGCAAACGGAAACCAAACCGACCAAACAACGTTCAAAACAGTGCAAATAACGAGCAATTTGGTATAAAGAACAATCAATTCGGTGTAAATCGAACACGATTCAACATCAACCGAGACCAATCCGATACAAAACGTGACGAAACCGGTGTAAGAAAACAACTAACCGGTGCAAATCCAAACCGATTCTATGCAAGTCGAGAACAATTCAACAGGAACTACGATCAAACCGGTACGAATAAAGAGCAAACCGGTGCAAGTCAAAACCAACTCGACGCAAACGGTCATCAAACCGACATAAACTACAGTCAATGCGGTGCGATCCAAATGCAACCTAACGTAAAATTGCAACAAGTCGGTGCGAATTATAATGAATCCGGCGCGAACCAATATCGAATTGGTACTAATCAAATACGATACAACCCAAACCGAGACCAAATCGACACGACCCACGAACAATTTGGTACAAATCGAGAACAATTCGGTGAAATTCAAGATCAAACCGGTGCAAGCCAAACGGTGATCACATGGAATCAACTACAAGTTTTGTGCGCCACAACGAATTTCGGTGCAATCCAATGGATGCAACCAAGCGCAAGCCCCATACGTGACGACGAATTGCGGGGCTTTTCAAACGATGATCACATGGAACCAAGTGCAACCAACAATAGGTGCAATACAAAACGACGCGTATGGATGCTATGGTGCAACGCCTATGGTACCACAGTACAATCAAATCCCAATTGCGGGAAGCAATTCGATGATTAATCCCGGAGCACCTTTGGCAACAGCAGTACCTTACGTATGCCAATACCATCAACCACAAGTGACAACAACGAGCCAAACCATGAATCAAGTACAAGAAGTACAACAAAACAACGACTTGATGACGAAAATGATCGAAACATTCATCAAGGTGGCACAAAGAGACGCCACAAGTCCCGAATACAGCGCAACAAACAATCGGTCAAGCGATCATGGTCATGATGAACGAAGTTCGAAATCTACAATCGTACAAACTCGAGAGAAGTTTCGAGAATTTTGAGAAAGAACGCGGAAAAGCGCTAGCTCAAGACGGAATAGAAGATGAACAAGAAAAGTTGCAATTCTTGAAAGCCAAGACGCGCGAAAAGACAGAAGAATACTTGGAAGTCTTGACGCTCGAGAAGGCCGAAGAACTCAGCAATTACAACCAATTGGTCAAGAAATTCAAGGAAAGATTTGACGTACCGAAGACGTTGACGAACCACATGATCAAGTTACAACGTTTACGACAAACGGTATCGGTCAAAGATTTCGTCGAGATGGACTACTTGTCTATGCAGCAAGACACTTGACCACAAAAGGCATATCCGAACCAATCGTTAAAGAAGTTTCAAGTCCGTGTTGATTACCGGATTAAGGAACGAAACCCGAAATCGACTGTGCGTGACAAAGGAAGAAACCTTCGCAACGCTAACAGAGAAAGCCGAAGCGGTGGAGAAGTCATGCATGCCGGTGTTGCACATCACAGCTGCGATACCGCTACCGGGTTGTTCAGTACGCCATCATCACAACTTGTATCGTATACGGCGCATGTATTTTTTGCGCATGAAGCTGATTATGCATAGGTTATTACTGGGTATTTCAAATGGACGATGGGCGATCATTGACTATTTTCTGGCAAGTGACGTTCGTTTGTCGTCATCGCAAGTCAGACAAATTTGGCTTTCGTACGTTGATAATTGCAGTCGCAGGGTAAAGCTATTCGATTCTTGGGCTCTTGGCGGCAGGAGTGTCAACGATGTTTATATGAATATTATAGTGTGATATGAAGCAATATTGAAACTATATATTCCGAACAATACGAAAATCAGCTGAAACGCGAACAAATCTATGTGTGTTTGATGGAGTTGTATCGAGAGAAAGATGAAGGAATGTATTCGGTATAGAGAGTTTTTTGCGGTTTATGTAATCAAGTGCACTCAATAATATTCGCGAAAGATGTTTCATATATGATCTCTTAAATTGATCGCAACGCTATGATCTTTTACTGAGTGCTTGGATGCAACGCCACTGTGTTGGTAACACCTATCTACGGGTGGACCTGGATTGTCTTTGTGCTAGATAGCATACACTCTGTGATTGGTCGCCGCTTAGTTACCTTTTTCTCCGCAAGTGTTGTACTCCTCAGTAAACGTTTTATCGTATCCGAGCTACACGGGATGAAATATTGTATAGTTGTATAGGACTCGGTTACTATTTTGAAAGTTGGCAATAGAATTTTTTAATATAAATATGAGTATACGATCACAGATTGTGATGCCTTTTTCGATTCCGATTCGGAGCTTGAATCGCTTTCCAATTCAGAGGCCTCAAATTTCACCGATTCAATTTCCATCGTTTCTTTCGGTTTTACAATTTTTATTTGTTTTGGTTGGTTTTGGTTTTGGTTTTGGCTGTTTTTATTCTATTTCGTTATCGGTGGCGTAACAATTGTCGTTTTCATCGCTGTTCACGAGTCACTAGTTTAATCACCCGGGTCATACTCTGTGCCTCATGCGCGACTAACCATAATCCAGTAACCATCCTATTTTGTAAAACGCTATGTCAAAACCATATCCGTTGTTGTGGAACAAGTAAAAAGGGATTCTATTCACTGTTATCCTAGAGGTAGCGGTTTGCACTCAACTAATGCCAGTTCTATGACGACTGTTAGATTTGAATTAGGATTGCTCAGTATTCGCAAACAAATCCAGTACAAATGTGGCGGTATAAACGCAAAGATCGCATAGTTTATCAGTTACTGTTCACGAACATGGTACCTTTTCATTCCAAACCGATGAAATTTCGTTCTTAAATAATTTTCATGTCCGCGAACAAAAACTAGCAAATGTTTACTTGACTACGCAGTGTTAGGTAACGCAATTTTTTCAAAATAAAAATAAGAAATAAGGTGGTAAGTAGGTTCAGGTTAAGTTTTGTTGCGCATCATGACCAACCACTGTACTCCGCGACGTTCCTTGTTCCTCCGGCTTTGGTTATTTTGAATCCGTTCGCTTTTGAATCGGCTGTTTTTTATTTGCGAGATTTTTTCCTTTTGACATTTCTGTTCGACAGGTTTGTTTTGTTTCATTCTTTTTTGCTCAGTTGCTTGTTCAGGCTTTATTTCGCCAAGGAATTATATTTCTATTAATTCCACCAGTTTTGAAAAATATCGTATTCGTATCCGTCGAGGGCTGAGATACTTGTATATTTGGTAGCTCAGTCTTATGATTCCTCATTAGCTAACTACTTACTTTCATTAATAAATTTTAAATCTTAGTCTTTTCAAATTCATTGCTGTACCTCCAGATCCAATTCTGGTAACATTTCTATCGGTAATCGAGATTATTGCGGCATTGACGGTATTCGTTATGGTTGCGGTTGATGATATGTCACCGGTTGAGCATACAGTTATGGATATTGCACCGGTTGATACCACATTGCATTGTAATCTTACGCACATGGTCCATATGACGTTGCGTACGGTTGTTTCGGTTGCATTACTTGGTGTGGTTATCGCGGCAATGATCCATATGCCAAGAATACTTGTCCAGACGTCATCGCTGGCCATCGCTGTTGTGGCATTCCTTGCTGTGGAAACAGAAGCAAAAGAAGGTGCCAGCGCTTTAATCCGTGATACGCCTGAAGCAATAGAAGTGTAAGATATATTCTGGAAATTGATTATGGTCTTCGTCGGTCCGGACCGGTCTAGGATGCACCTATTCGGACAGCACCTGTTCAGATTCACTCCATGGTGAACTGGTTCCGGAATTGCTGGGTTCAAGAAGTCGAACGAGGGAGCGATAATGTGCCAACCACACCCGTTTATTCCAATGTTGAATAGTACGTTTGAGCAGATATACAACACGGATACCCCGAGCGGACACCATAGCACAATGTTCTGAAAATTTCAGATTCGAACACAAAATGATCCCTAAGTCCTTTTCTTGTGGAGATATAGCCAAGCAGCTGTTCATAAGATAGGAAGCAACCTGTGGATTATCGTATCCGCAATGCATAACACGACATTTGTCATCATTAACCGTTAGCGACCATTTCCAACAGAAACTAGATAATCCATCTAGATCTAGTTGCATGGCATCAAAGCCCCATTCAAGACTCGACTTAATGATACGGCGTGCTAGACGAATGTCATCTGCGAACTTATATATAGATCCAGAAACGTAATCATCTAGATCATCAGTAAAAATGAGGAACAAGAGTGGGCCCAATACGGTCCCCTATGGAACTTCACTAGTAACGTCGCACCAGTTAGAAGATGCACCATTGATCGATACGTACTGACTGCGAGCGGACAGATAGCTACGGAACCAATTTAGTAGATTACCGCTTATACCATGCTTGGCTAGCTTGGTAAGAAGCGCCGTATGGTTAACCTTGTCAAAGGCTTTTTTGAAGTCAATATACACAACATCAAGCCAGTAGTTAGCGTCAAGGCATTTGGTCGCAAAATTCATATACTCAAGCAATTGCGTTGTAGTGGCGCGTCTGGCGAAGAAACCATGCTGCGATGAATATATATGTAAGTTTATGGTGATTTAAGAAGTCAGCAACAAGCTCGCATCACCTTGCTAACGGCTGATGTCAGACTTATAGTACGATAACTAGAGCATTGGGATGTATCACGTTTGCCTTTGTGAATTAGAACAACCTTCGCGTCGTTCCACGTTGCAGGAAAAACACCAGAAGTAATGAAATTGTTAAAAAGCCTAGTTAGATAGATCGCTGTAACTGCTTTAGTGTGGAACAAAAACGTATTGTTAACACCATCCGGACCAGGTGCTGCGTCCAGTTTAACATTGGTCATTACCCTTTCAACTTCCTCAATAGTGAAACTCATGGTTGACAGGCGCTCAGTCGTTTTAGGTTGTTCTTCAGATTGGTTGAAAAGGTCGTTGTTGAAAACGGATGCGAAATATTCGTTGAACAACATACAATCATCCTGCGTTGACAATGATAATGAACCATCGCATCTTTTCATGGGACCAATGGTCGCCGTGATTTGCTGTTTGCTCAATGCATATTTAAAAACGATTTTCTGTCTTTGTCGATATTATCTGCCAGTTTGCATTCTGTTTTATGGATTCGTCAATGTGGAACGTTGCTATCAATGACTTGTCCGTGTATTTTGTATATGCATGTGCTGAGTTTAGATGTTTGAAACGTATAAACGCGTTGTGTTTTTGACGCAAGGCATTCCAACACTGCCTGTCTGCCCATATCGGTTTACGGAGAGCACTACTAGATTTAAATTTCACCAGGCGCCTAGTTACCGCTACACATCTAGCTTCTTCCTAAGCTCCAAAATCAAGGGGGGGCTGAGCTGCCCCCCCAGCGCGAGCTGGGAAAACGGTCGACAAGGGGAGATTTTCGAATTTATACATACATATATATACAAACTGCCGTCGAATCTAAACAGACGAATTCGCCTGACATGGAAATTGAACTGGACGACACAGATTTTCTTGGATTTATTGATGCAGAAGAAGACTGGTTTTTCGGCTTCGAGGAAGCAGATGTTGCTGATTTGATGATGATGAATGAATCACTGATGAAGATGAGGGGGAAGATTTTAGCGTGAGTGAGGGCGGAGGCGACGATCCAAACCCGCAGCCGGGACCGTCTTGGCGGGCCTAACTACTGGTGGATCAGGGGGTAGCAAACACTCAAACAATGCAGCTCTCCTGCCCCCAAAGCCCCCTTCTCCGTCATTCTATCCACTCAGCGAACGCCTCCTCGTCAACGTCGGCCTCCTCGTCGTCATATGTCAACGTCAAAGCTGTACAACTGGAGTCGTTCAAAAGGTAGTTATGATACATGTAAGGTAGTATGGTAGTTACACGTACTAGCGGCTTCTTCCTAATGTGTTGCCAGAAGGCGAGCGAAACGGTAGCCAAAATTGAAAAATTTCTTGTTCAAGAAAAAATTTAAGTGGGGGGAGTGAGTTGGGGGAAGTCGGTCCGAAGGGCGGGAGGTCAAAGAAGGGGGCGCGCCCCCTCCCCCCCTTTAGGGAGAAACCAGCACATTCTGGACCTAATACTTGTTACGTCGTCATCACGTAATACGCTTTCCCAGTTACTATGCTCAATAACCCGATTTATAGTCGCCCATGGTGCACGAGTCTAATCAAAAATTTGTCGAGCAGGATTTTTCAAAATACGAATAAGGCCTTGTGCGACGTAACACAAATTCAACACAGACATGATCTGACGATTTTAGTGGAGCGAGAATGTCTACGTTAGATGCAGCATTTGGCTCGTTAGTAAATACAAGATCAAGAATATTTCCGCCTACAGTTGGAACCTCCACGTGTTGCAAAAATACAGCAGAAATAATGCATTCCATGAACAAATCATTTACCGCGTGCCACATATTATTCACCTAATCTATGGATGGCATGTTGAAATCACCACATATTAGAACGAAGAATCATCAGAATCTACTACTTGGATCAAGTCAGGTAATTTGGTTTCGTTTTCAGGTGACGACGTTGGAGACCGATATACACAGCATAGGAGAATCGACGGTTCTCATCGCTTATCTCACAACGCACAGCATCGTCTACATGGATGGAGTCATATTTGGTACAGCGGACGGCACCCAAACTTGCTTTTATAAGTATTATTACTCTCCCACATCGTCTATTCAGTCTATCTCGACGAAAAATTGTACAGTCCTGTATGTCAAGTTCGCTGTCATCGTTCATTTCAGGGCCCTTGCTTCAGTTATATAAACAATGTAATAATTACATACAATGAAAATTTATAACTTACGCATCATATTTATAATAGACCTTGCATTAATTAAAATAGATTTATAACCACAGTTCAAAACTCTATTAGCACCAGGTGACGATAAAGCACTGTTACTGCCGTTAGTCCAACACTTTACAAAAATGTTTTTGTTATTTGAGATATAACAATCAATGTTAAAATTACATATATTAGATAAAACGTTAGATCCAAAATGAGAACAGGAGGTAAGACTAATCCCATCACAACCCTCAGCTACGGAAGAGACTGGTCATCTATCGTTATTGGGTTCACGGTTAAACACTGAGCCCCGTCCCCCGATTTACGAGGTTGTTTTGCTAGACGTTCAGCACGTAATTCCTTGTATTCTTTCATTTCTGCTACAGTGCGGTCTAGATTGATGTACACACGGCTAAATTCGTGCCCTTGTGGAACACCACGCAGATACGATCTCCCAGCGACCGCCATACTCCGATCCCCTTCAGATTTGAGAACCACTTTGGACAGCCGTGGAAATGACTCCTGTTTACCCACTCGATACATGGTTAGGATACAGGTTGTCGGTAAATCAATTTTACAGTGCTCAAATAAGGAGCTCACTCTCTTCATCGAACTTCTTGCGTTCAGAACCTACTGTACACTCCGATTCTAATGCTGGAATTATAAGGTTTTTTGCGACGGGCACGATCGTCGATCTCAGCAATGACCGTCGCTGCAACGGCAGCCTCATTTGACAAATCAGCAACTTCAGAATTGCACCTTCCTTCAGCAGTTGGGATGTTACATACTAGATTTGTCAGTCGTCGTAGCTGTGGCACCATGAGCAGTGGTATTAGGCAAGTCATTGATTTTTTTAATAAGATCTTAAACGAGACTTTCTAAACGCTCCTGGTTGACCTCGAATCTCGCCAGTTGACCCTCCAAAGTGTTGAGTGCGGCAAGATCGTTATCAATCGTACTCCGACAAGTTGGACAATACCACCTACCCGCACTACCTTCCTTGACCACCTCCGTGAAAAAATTATGGCTCACCTTCGAGCATCTCTTATGGTAAATACTCCGGCATTTTCCACAGTTGAGTTTAGAATCCATTTCCATTGTATCTAATCCACATGTCGGATCAGCACATTTTTGATTTACGTAAACGTCGTCAGATGTAGAAAATCGCGTACCAACCATTGTAACGATTATTATGTATATGTATTATTTATCAATATAATAATCTGAATAAATTAGTATTAGTATTGCAGGGCTAATAATGTTTGTTACCATTTTGATGGAAATTTAAAGAAAAATAAGACGCTCGTTGCACCACTAGGTAAAAAATATTCGAACATGCTTTTGTCAAACCCCTTGTTTCGCATTGTGGTTACTCGTACGTGGTCATAGAGGAAAGAATGGTTGTCCCCCTGACACTACCACCCCTCTTGCTGCGAGTTTGATCCTCCCCTGAAAGATAGCCCGATCTTCCAGTGAGGCTCCGCAGCCACCTACCTAAAAAGGCCCGCCGGAAAATTCTGCAAATAATCGAGGGAAAACAAGCAAAAAGGGACATGTGTACAAATTGGGGCGGAAATTGGCTAAAATTTAGGTACAATTTCAGCAAATATCGGAGAAAAACTGGAAAAAATTTCGAAAATTTACGCCCCCTGAAGCACCCGGTATCCCTCTGAGACCTTGGACCTTGAGAATAATGTGTAGTGATTAACCCGTATCTACGAATGGTGATTGTGTTACCACTTAAATCTTTTGAGGGTTCAGTTTCGGAGTGGGTTCCAATTGTTACAATTTTACAAAAGTTCTAACCCTCGAGTATCTTGGAGGGTTGCAGAAAACAGAATCAGACATTAAATGAATATGTATGTATAACATAAATGTTACGATTTTTTTGGCTGTTTGGCGGGAACTCCAGTTCAGCTTTCCGGCACCTCAATTTTCAAACCGGAGTCGAACTGTTATATCGTGGTCGGCTACAAGCAACAACTCACCAAAATCCAAATTGCAGAACCTAGGAATTTTGAATTACTAGCAGGAAGATTACCCAATTAATTACTGGGTTCATCAAGAATTACAGCACCCAGAAATTTTGAATTTAGTTGTACGACTACCGGCCATAAAATTACAGGGTGAACCAGATTTTGCGGCACCCATAAATTTTTAAATTCATGGCCCGACAATTTTCCAAAAAAATTTCTGGGTGTGTTAAGTTTTGCAGCACCCACAAATTTTCAAATGTGTGGGTTCGATAAGCACCCAGATAATTGGTGAGATATTTTCTATGCCATACTTCAGTTTTAAAGTGCATAATAGTTTACTAAAGGGTGCAATTGACACTTGCTTTTGTTGTTTTAGCTACTGAATGAAAAACAGGTTTGCCGTAAGGGGTCCAACGTTTTTCTGTTTTAGATTTTTTAGTGAGTGTAATCACAAATTGCTACAGGGGTTCGGTGTCCTATTTGTTTTAAATATTTTAGTTAGTGATGTAACAAAGGGCATTTTTATAACTGAAAAAGCATTTTTCACTTCATAACAAACTTACCTAAGGCCAGGTTGCTTGCTGGAGAAAAAGACATAAAAATTCGCGGTGGTCGAATTGTTAAAGTTCAGTCAAAACGTCTTACCCAACCGGATCAAGGACAAAAATCCACAAATGACACTGCATTAGACGGTACACGACATTCTTTTTTACAGTAGCAAGATACGGTTCTACCGTATCTAATCCAAATCAGAATGCTTCATTAAGCTCTAGTTTTATAAATGTAAATACGAGTGTACAAAGAACTTTATATTGTTTCTAGTAAAATTGCTTTTCATAACATTGCTACTGGCAACCCTGCCACTATTTGTAATCCTGTTCTAAATAATGACTCTGTTAACGGTACTTTATTAAATGCATAAAATTTAATACATACAAATATCCAAAATGATATTGCTACTGGAGTTATTGATGGCTGTTTCTAGCGTCATTAGTTCGAATGATTCCACAACTTGTCACACTACCGGTATTTGTGATAATGCGTTACATCAAGTTTCTATAAACTGTATTTTGTTAAATGCACAGGGTTTAATAAATAAGTTAGGCCATCTGTCATTACTTATTGCTCAACATCCGTGTGTCAGAGTCATTGGAGTTACCGAAACACGGGCAAACGCTGAAGTAAACTCTGATGAGCTTAGTTTATCGGAGTATGCCCTGTTCAGGGGCGATATAGGCAGTCATCACGGTGGCGTTGCTTATGTTAACAAATCACTCAAAGCAACCCCTTTACCATCCCGCTGGCAACATCCTAACGTTGCTGTATGCCAACTCTCCGACAAACCCAATGCAAAGATCTTACTTGTTTGTTTGTATCGATCAGGCCTTAACACTGAAACTACGAATTCTGCCTTATATCACCAATTGGTAGCCCTATCATCGCTTGGTGCCAAGGATATACTTGTTATGGGGGACTTAAACTTCCCCGAAGTTGATTGGCATAAAATGAACTGGCCCAGCTCGTGTGATGATTTTATGAACACTGTACTCGAACTTGGTCTTTCTCAATATGTCGACACAGCTACACTTCAAGATAATTACTTGATCTTGTATTATGCACTAGTGACCTTGTCAATCATGTCGGTGTTGGTGCAGGCCCTGGAAAAAGTGACCACTTCAGAGTACACTTTAGACTAACCATGTTTTTATTCACTCCCAGCTCTATCCCCTCCAAACGTAACTGGTCAAAGTCGAACCGGTCTGAAATGAGCAATTTTCTAACTGCAAACTTGCGCATTACATGGAATATGTCGACTGAAGAAATGTGGACAACACTTAATCAAGTTATTAATGCAGCCATATCAATTTTCGTACCTGTGGAACGTCTAAAATTGGCATTTCGACGTCCAGCTTGGGCTGACTTTCATTGCTGGAGAGCTATTAAAAGCCAAAATAATGCTTACAGACGCTATCGGCGCTCCAGAAACCATCAGTCGTGGAACACCTATATAAACTGTTCAATCGCGACATATATTGAAGTTCGCCGGTCTCGCAACAAATACCTGTCATTTATTGCCCAAAAAGTGAACGTATGACCAAAACTGTTCTGGAGTCATATCAACCGAGCGCCAAAAACTAAATACATTGACATTTGCCTGAGCAATGACTGGTGATCAAATCTCAAGTCCCCTGGAAGTTGCCTGTACATTAAATGAGTACTTTGCCAGTGTCTTCATTCAAGAAGACGCAGATACTGTTCCAACTTACCCAATGAGAACCAATGTGACGTTGGAAAATGTCTTGTTTATTTGCCTCTCTGTACTTAAGACCTTGCTTAGCCTCAAAGCACTGTCAGCATCTGGTCCAGATAATATCCCCAACCTACTTTTATCCAAATGTGCCACCGCTCTGTCAAGCCCATTGTGTATGCTCTTCAAAAAGTCATTCGAAGAAAGCATTGTGCCTGCATCTTGGAAGTCTGCAAAAGTTGTTCCAGTCTTTAAGAAGGGATCAAGGTTCGATGTTAGCAACTACAGGCTATCAGTTTAACATCTTGTTGTAAGGTAATAGAAAAAATGGTTAACAACGCTGTCCAAAATCACATGACTCAAAACCAGCTGATCTCAAACAACCAATTGGGCTTCCGCCGACGTCGGTCTGCTATGCTCCAGCTTGTATTATTCTTTGATATACTTAGCAAGAACTTAAACCTTCAAATTCCGACCGACTGCGTCTTCCTTGACCTCCATAAAGCTTTTGATTTAGTACAGCATAGACGTTTGCTAAACAAACTTCGCGTTCATGGGATCACTGAACAACTTTTGCTTTGGACAGAGGCTTTTTTGACTGATAGACATCAAGTAGTTTCCGTGTCTGGTTCAATATCCCACCCGATTATCGTAAAAAGTGGTGTACGGCAGGGATTGGTATATGGTCCGACGTTATTCAATATTTACATAAATGATTTTGGAGATCATGTCGTCAGCTTAGTCTGGCATTTTGCCGATGATACGTAGTTGTCAGGGAATAACCGGAACCGAAATTTACCGGAACCGGAACCAGTAACCGGAACCGTCCATTTAAACCGGATCCGGAACAGGAACCGGAACCTGGTCTTCGAAATTTATATATAGTAAAACAGATGATGGAAGAAATGAAGGTATAGTGGATTTAAAATGCATTAAAAATAACTTTTACATTAAACTTAATGTATTGCGATGGTATTATTGCCTTTCTGAAACTTTAAAGAGACTGAGGAAGCTAATAATGTTTATTTATCGATCAAATATGTCGGTTTTTGGACATTCAGAGCAAAAAAACGCCTTCCACTATACACCACTGCGTATACTGCGTCAAATCGAATGTGCTTACAAAGCTTGGAGCGTAGAATACACACTTTCGATCTGTCTCCAGTCGCCTCCCTTTACTACACATACGTTTGTTGCATGTTCTTCTGTAGCAAACTTAAAATTATTGGTTTATATGATTCTAAGATAAAATAATAGATAGAAGGTAATTTTCTGATCAGTGTTCAGAGACACTGTTTAGGCTAGCGTTGGACAAACAATGCCCGTCAGTTAGATGATAATGATGATAACTTTCTAATCAAAATGCTATAGATGAGACACACAGGTGATGCTGCCCGCACAGTTTCAATAAATACAGTTCATTGCCAAGGAAGCAGTTTCTGCTTGCGTTGCAGATAACGTTACTTCAGTTTCACCTGATTTACAAAGTTTAAAGCGCACCGGCTGGTGCTTGACGCAATTTATGTTAGCCAAGCATATGCTAAGTACTTCTGCGTAAGCCACACTCTGTTACCGAGTTGGACCGGTTTAATTCAAATGTATCCCACAGACTTCTGGATGTGTAAAATAGCTGCTACAAGCATCGACCTGGCCTTGATTTAACAAACTCCTGCAGGTAATTATGAAAAATTCCTGCTAAAATTATGTGCCCTACTTACGTTTCACACGGCAAATTGGTTAGTTAATCTTTTCTTTGGCTCGGTTGTATTGGAGTTTGATCATTGTATAATATATATTACATATGTTTGGATCACAGATGAAGCAAAAATGTGAAAAATTTCAAACAAAATTTTTAAACCGGAATTCCGGTTCCGGTATGGTTTTTGCCCTTTGCCGGAACCGCAACCGGAACACGATTTTCGCCGGAACCGGAACCGGAATTCCGGTTACTCCCTGGTAGTTGTGTAGTACGCGCGCTTCACCCACCGGATACCATTGTTGATGCCAACATGCTTCAAGCTGATCTTGCATCGGTCGCACAATGGCTACTGAATCTCGTATGGAATTCTCAGTTTCTAAATTTGCTGTAGTCCATATTGGCCGTAATGGAACTGGAATAGGACCGCGACTGGAATATGGCAGCCAAGCTTGGAGCCCCTATACACAACGCGACATCAAATTGCTGGCATCTGTCCAGCGAAGGGCCACTAAACTGGTTTATGGCATTACAAACTGGACGTATGAAGCTCATTTGAAGTACCTGTCCCTACAAACATTGGCTACCAGGCGACATCGTGCGGACCTCATCCTTGTCTATTAATTGCTCCATGGCTTAGTAGACCTCGACTGGCAATTACTATTCCAACTAGCTCCTAACAACTACGTGGCCACGGTTTAAAATTGGTTCGCCCATTTGCTAGCCGTATTCACGCTCTCGCTAGCCGTGTTGTACGTTTGCGAAACGATCTTCCTGCTGATGTCGTTCATGTCCCATCGCTTCCGATATTCAAACAGCGGTTGCACATCTCCGGCAAACTTCCATCACTCTGACACACGAAGATGGTTGTTGCTGTGTGCTGCATTATCTGTTTTTAGTCGCCATGCGGTGCCCAATTTGGACGGGCGGGACATATCCGGTCACAGAAAGTGCTCATGCCCTGTACAATCGAACAAACAATATATATATGTTCTGTGATCCTGGTTAGACATTAACAAACTTATAAAAATTAACCAAACAAACATGCTTTAAATCTGATTTTTACGATGAGTCTAAATATAGTTTTCAAAGCTTCCATGGCGTCCCTTTTCCAATTTCGATTCTTTTTCTTACTAGTTATTATAATGTACGTACGTAAAATACAATATTTCAATCCTGCTATTGTAAACCACAGTAATAGGTTGTTACTGGTTTTGATTTAAATGTGCTATGAAAAAACGTGTTTCAGTTGATGGAATACGTTAAGAACGTAAGTATGGCCTCTAAATTTTGGCGCATCGCGCGAAGCGATCATACGCACTGATGAATTTTACCGTGTCCATCTGTCTGTGTTTCAGTCATGCAACAAACCCATAGTTGGTGGAAGATCCTCTGTAAAGAGGGTCTCCCCACCAGTTTTATGATAGAGGCAAGACACTTTTTTCAGTTACCTATGAAAATACGTTTTGATTTTACATCTCAAAACACAGGCTTCATATCAAAAAATGTTTCATATCTTTGATGATCTTACACAACTTTGTTGAACAACGCTTTTTTTGTCATTATCGTGGATAATGACATTGAGACGCAAAATGGGATACCAAAAGGACCCGTTTTAACTGTATATATCGAAAATTTTAAAATATGGCATTGTGTGGTCAGTATTATATAATGCGTTCGAGGTTGCTGAAACCGACGTGTTGATGGAATTGAACATTGTAACTGCTATTAATGTAGCCTTTTTCAACCGGAATGTATCTCGTGTTACCCCCATCCCTGGATTACGGAGAATTGGTATAAGAGCAAAATTGGAAAAAATTAATAAGAATTTTGAGTGTCAACAAAATTTCAAAAAATAATCCGCCACTTGACGATCACTCCGAAGCACCCTCTATTCCGCTGAGACTATAGACCTTGAGTATAATGTGTGGTGTTTACCCTATTTCTAGGAATGGTCATCGTGTTACTGAACCGTTCTAGATTTCGTTATTATTAATTTAATGCTGTATTTTATTGCATTTGCGATCAGAAAGGTTCAAAAATTCTGAAAACAATCGAGTGATTCAATTAACCATATGCTTGACCGATGTACATTTATTAGAATGGTACTATATTCCCTGTTACGCCCCTCCAAGAAGGCATGCACGATTTAATGCTATAATTCATTGTATCTGTGATTATAAATGCTTTCGTGGCAGCAGAAAACATGAGATGAGTGATTTCAACTTTTATGTGACCGATTTGTTTACCATTTTCGGAACGGCACTGTATCCCGCAGGACCTCCCTTGAACAGTGCACAGTTTCGTGGTTTCCATTCTAATGCTGCATTTTGTTGCATATGCCATTACAAATTTTCTTCAAGGATGCTTAAACGATGACGATTTTGATTCGAACGTATCTGTGATAGCTGTACCGTTTTGGAATGGTACTGTTTCCACTGGGACTCTCTTCACAGAAACATACATAATTTCACGATTTCCTGGTTTGTTCATAAGTCCTCCCCGATCGACGGAGGTGCAGGGCACTTCTTTGGGAAGGGGAAGCAAAAACCAGGAGGGGCACGAAACACTCCTCATCGGAAAGTCACGGACACTTCGAAAACTGTGAAAATGAACGTTTGTTCGAGCATTTTTGGGATAAAATCGAAGTGGGGGCGCTAAAATTTCCGGATTTTGGGTGGAGCAAACAAGCCAGATTTCTTGATACTTAGTCAGGGTCAGTATGATACTATGATTTCTTACATATATGGAAGTGGTTTTCGATGTTTCTTAAACCGACGAAATGGTTAATTTGAACGTACCTTGTAGCAGTTGTACCCTTTTGGAATGATACTGTATCCTCTGAGACTCCGTCACCCTTCAGCTATGTAATATAAGTATGGTTTTTCTTCGATTGTTATAATTGGTAGCATCTATTATTATGAAGGTTTCACGGATGCTGCTAACGTTGAAGTGGCTCATTTCACCATATCATAGACCAATGTTGACTTTTAGGACTGCCACTGTGATCCCTGGACTCTTCCGGCACCATGCATGATTTTGTGGTTTTAAATGTCATCCTATAGTTTGTTGCATCTGTTATTGAAAGGTTTTCAGTTTAATAAAAACGATGGAGTGATTAATTTGAACATATCTTTGGCCGAAGCACCCTTTTTGGAATGGTGCTGTATCACCTAGGACGCAACCCCCTCGATCCGTGCATGCTTTTGTGGTGTTCAATCTAATGCTATAATTTATTGTATCTACAAAATTATAAAGGGTTTTTGAGGTTGCTAAAACGATAAGGTAATTGACTCAAAACTATCGTCGACAATAAATGTCGCTCACTCGCAGTTATATCGCTTACTGCGCACTGGTGGGTTGAACCACATTATAGTATTTCTTTTATTCAGCTTCTAAATTAAGCGTGCATCACAGAATTTGCGGCACGGTTGCATTACCGGGTAGGACAATGTGTCTGCTTTTATTAGGACACAATCTAACATGTGATTTTATAGAACACTATAATGTGACGATCGGCAGTAACATTATAATATACTATGCAACACATATTTACATTGTAACAACTTCACTGAATTTATAAAAAGTCAATACCTACCACTGTATATGCTATGACATGTCAAAAGACTATTGCGCTCGTTCGGTCGATTATACATGGAATGGAAGCCGGTCCCGACAGCTTCGCGTCAACAGTTCTAAAAAGCGCCCGAGTAATTGATGCTCGGCCTGGGTGGTGCAGGGTGGAGATTATTGTACAGAACAATTTGGGCAATATGACTGGAACAATGCATGGCGGTGCTACTGCAACTCTAGTAGGTATCGGGAATTATTGGTTTGGTGTCTTATTTGTGTGTAGTTTTGAAGTATATATATAATTAAAATAGTATGGCCCCTCTACAGTCCATGTCGTTAGGTGATTACTCTAGATCCAACCTGCGAGTAGCCTGGTATTACTGGGGGAATTCGCCCAGCATGTTAGCTGGGGATATCGTGCCCTCAGTTTAACGGGTAGGGGGTTCATAAATGTATTTTATCATTTTCCGCACGGCTTTATTACGTAGTTATTTTTTGTTGTATATTTACAGTAAATGTATGTTTCAGCTGGCCGAGCTTTATTTTACTTCGGATATAATCTAAATACTATAATCATATATATACCATTAAGTTTTTAATCGTTATTTGGAATGAAAACCAATTTTTATATCACCTGTAGGTGCTGGGGGGCTCGAATTTCTGGTGGAATTTCGAAAACGCTTTCCTCACACTGTTCCTCTATGCGGAGGCCAGAGGATTAATGCTGAATGATAAAATTGTTCTGACGCTTCCAGTTTATTTTCGTCGCTGTACCGGAATGGAAAAGGCATGTTGGCTTATTCAAGGTGGAGTTATGTTTTGGATGATACAGTATAGACAATAAATTATAGAAATACTTTTTTTGATTAAGAGTGTCCGCTTGGAAATGTATCCGGTCGTAGCGTAAAAATATATCGCCTTCCTGTAGCAGTTTAACGTATGGATCCTATGTTTTGAATTTGGCAAACTGCTAACTATGGCTGTTGTCGTTTGGAGCTCCATGCAGCAAACATATCACGAGGTTATAAACGGTCGTGTGATGCCGAGTCATTACCAGAGATAATGCGGAATATCTCTATAAAAATTTGATCTATTTCAATTTCGATCAATATCGATTAAACGAAATTTTGGTCGACATTGGTTAAACGAAATTTTAGCTAATTTCACAAAAAATTGTTCGATTACTATTGTGAAAGTTTGATTGCACTTATTTTCGCCGGTGACTGCTGTTCCAGGTTTCCGAGTTGCGCATTTAGGTGAGTGAACATAAAATTTTTCTGTAGAACATAGCCTAGCTGGATAAAACAACGAACTCCGTTGATTCATGATCCTTTATTGTCAAAATCGTTTAAAATTAATTTTATTTTGAAACGAAAACATAAAATATGTTATAGGATCAATTTTCACATTAAAAGCAAAAATTTGATGTGTTCAGTTCTGCAACGGATGATACTGATCCTTGGCTGGATTGTTGATCCTGGGGCCTCTCCAAGTTTTTTAGATATGAAAGAGTTGAAATATGCAGACAAAAAATGTATAGAAACCAAGGTGAAGCGCAAAGGAACATTAGAAGTGTTGTTTACAAACAGAACGTCTACGCAATCTAACGTTGTAACGTTTGGTTACAAACAAACATTTTATGCGCTTATTTTTGTCCGTGACTGTGCCTGATGTCATTTTCGCTTAATCTGGCGCAATCTGGGTTTTTTGCTGAATTTTGGGTTGCTGGGAAAATTGCAAATTTTGATTAAAAAATATTGTTATTGCATGACAGTACTCGCCACAATAACCGCTACTAGCCCGTTGCCCACTCTCAACAACCCGTGGGAAATTGAAATGGGTTGTTTTTGTAAGGATACAGTCAATATTATGGCGACTGCTGAATGTAACGTTTGCGACGTTCTTCCGACATGGTAAGATAAGTTCATTTTGATCTGCCATTTGATTTTCAGGAAGGCTAAAAATGCACTAAACACATTTTCTCATGCCAGGCCAATATGTTTAAAAGGTGTGTTCGAAACAGCCGCTACAGGTTAACGCCTTAGAATATCGACAAAAAATTAAAAAAATCTACATTATTGATGGATGGGAATATGGTTTACCATATCCGGATACCAGGGTAAAATTTCAAGCTTTTATTTAAATTTCAGAAATTTATCCGATTTTAGCATTCACTATTACAGGTGTATTTTATGTGTTAACAATTTGAGACATAAACAAACATTGTTCTTTTGATAAGGTGCTTTTTGCATAAATATATATTTGCTGCTTAACTTACACTTAGCCTATTTTAGTAAACGGTATTTTGATTTATAGTGAATAATAGTTTATTTTTAATAAAATGGAAATTTTGGATATCTTTTGGTATCTTGGGAGTCTCGCTGGTATTCCAGGGAATCGCTTGAAGTTAGGAGATGCAAGAAGTTAGGTTCCAAGCAACCGGGATAAATACCTAATTTCAGACAGAAAGTGGAAGTATATAGCATTTGAAGTGGGATATTTGGATTTAGAAACTTTCAGGAAAATAAGCAACGTAGCTGCCTTTCTTAAAATCCAATCCCCGAATTCTCAAGATGAAGTAATGGTTTTTATTCAAACGACGATGTAGTCCTCAAATCATCTCGCTGCATATTTTCAGATATATTAGTACGTAAATTTTGTATTTAAAATTTAAAGAGCGGTAATACACGTTATTGCACATAACTATTATTTCAACTAAAGTATAATATATTATTATTTAGAATGCGCGTGATAAAGTATAAATTGCGCAAAACCTCGGCGTAAGTTGGAACAGCCGTTTCAATTTAGATGGAGTTAACGATAAAACTATGTAGCCAACATTCATCGGTCACAAAACGTGTACTCCAACATTCAAGCACCGCCGATTGAAAAAAGAGAAAACGTTTAATTAGTGATCGACCAGACCGTTTGTATAAAATTCATCCTATGACCGCAAATGAGGGGATTTTGAGAGTATTCAGTGGCAAGGAACATTTTAGATGGGGTACCAAGCCTCGTGGACTAATAAGTTGCTTCCTAATTAGAACGTTTGGTTAGATTTTACAAACATTCACTGGGTCCCATACCAAATCGTCCGGTAATTTCATTTCCGACCACTTTGAAAATTTTCAAAAAATTAGCTAAGTAATAATAATTAATAGTAATTAGCTAAATAATTAACTAATTAGCATATTTTAACATCCCCGAATAGTAATAAACATTAGATTCATAATCAGCACGGCGAGATGTGATTTACGCAACAAAATAATAGCTTTACAATAATTATTCATTGAAAAATAAGCAATTTTTGTTTGAAAATGCTTAAAATAGGCTAATACGCTTAACTAATTAGTTAATTACCAATTAACTAAAGCAAATTTTGACAAAATCTATATATGTCTTGCACCTGTTCGATATTACGCCTTTCAAACAAAAAAGTTTTTAAACTCGGCCCAGCAGTTATTGAAGAGTTCAACGGACGAACGAACAGACGGTGTCGAATTCTCACCTCTGACGAAAACAAAAAAAGTTCGCTCCGCCCAGTAACATAAGTTAATAGTAATTTTAACGGATAAGAAATGACGTGAACATGGCAAGTAAAATGTCTACTTCCAAATTTTATGGATAATGAGGTTTCACAAATGTGAATACTGAGCCTCCCTATGAGCGAATTTGAATGTGTGATTCGCAATATCCTCGACTGATTCAAATCATTCTTCCGACTCGATAATCATTATACGTCTGTTGATACCCCCATAGCGATTTTATTATGTTTGTCTTTATCAATATTCGTAACTTTCGGCGAAATATTTTGATCACCGAGTCCATCGGTAGTACGTAATTGTTTGCTGCTGTGTGGAGCTTCATCGTCGTGGTCGTTATCGCGCTGTACACGTTTGCGTATTAATGTAGATTCTAGAATAATTCAATTCAACGCAAATGAAATTCTCATTATAACTAAATATGAATTGTAGCAGTGAGGTACTATGTCGTACGCCATGAGTGTAACACTCTTCTTCAAGGGTGCATCATGTAGAAATTGGTACATGTTCAGCATACAGGGAAATTTTAGTACCATTCGACTAGGCGTTTCAGAAAATACACATTTCGTTGATATCTATGGCAATTTTTCGATTTTTGGGTTCCCAATGGCACGCAAATTTTCTGAAAAAAATTTTCTCGATAAACATATTATTACATACATACTATATTATTATAAACTTTATTATATTGCATTATAAACGATAATTTCATGTACCCTTCGAACCGCGTTGACGGGCTGAATCAATAATTTATGAATACGTGTCTATAAGCATATTCTTCTTAAAGTTAATTTAGCACCGGGCCCTGAATTTAAAAAAGTTTATACAGGTGCATGAAAAACTTTTTAACATGTGGAGCGTGGCAGGCTATAGGTATCCGCACCCGCGCATAGTTCTAGTGATACGTTATCTAAACAAGCGCTTTTAGCCTAAGCCAATACACATTCTCGTTTCATGGGGTCTAAGTCAAACGTTTGTCTATATACGCCCGTTGTTTAAATGTTTAACAAGATTTCTTTTAGATATTCTAACAACGTGTGCGCTTATGACAACCGAATCTGGACGACCGGGTGTGAGCGTTGACCTGAACTTGAGTTATCTTCGAGGTGTACCGATTGGACGTTCAATCGTAATCGATTCCAACGTTGATCGGCAAGGTCGGTCTTTGGCTTTTACATCTGCGCTGATTAAACTCAAAGCTACCGAAGCAGACAACGTTGGAGAAGATAAGATAGCGGTAATAGCTCGGCATACTAAAGCCTTTCCAAAGTAGACGTGACTGAAACCTTCATACGACTTACTACAGTAGAATTCCATTGAAGATTTAGAAACGCAAAGTAGATCATTTTGATGGAGAATGTGAACAATGTACTCGAACAAGCTTAGAAATTGGCTTGTGCTAATATATATTGCTCACATTTTGACTATAGTCGCAGATTAGTAAGGTTTTAATATTAGTACAGACTAGACGTTTCGCTGCCACTGTTGGTATACAAATTAAATTCTGCTATATATGCTATCAGTAAGAAATCAGTAAAAATGCAGAGAAACTGAAGTCCAAGCTAAAACTAACTACACACGCGCACGCACGCAAATAAGTTTAATTGCAACGCGCGCAAACGTGTTTAAACGTACGCACCACACGCGTTTTAACGCACGCGCGCGCAGACGCGTTTAAACACAATCGCACGCAAATGCATTTAAACGCGCACACACATAAATGCGTTTTCGTGCTGTTAATTCTGTCCGTGACTGTACAAAAGTGGTCAAGAAAAGTGAACATTGATCCGTGTTAAATAAGTAGCGTACATGTGCCCAACAGCACACGGCATATAATTTTTGACAATTTGGAAGCAGATAATCTGTTTGGATATTAGAACGCTGAATGTAACTTCCTAGTTGCCCCACTGTTGAAGGGATATTCGGATGGGATTATGAGTGTGCTGTAATATACGAGTCAAAAATAGTTGTCGCTTTTCGGGCGAGCATGTTGCAACATGTTCCGAGCATCGAGCATCTGATCATTTTTTGCGGTTCTTTGGACATAAATTGTGAAATCAAAAGTTCATTTGCACTAGACACTGTCAGGCAATAAATGCCAAAACTCGGTATTGAAAGATTTTTCTTTAAATATTGTTGATTGATGGAGTATTGCGTTTGTATTTCAAAACTTACTTTTTTCCAAAGCTTCAATTTTAGCCCGGCACGCTACTACAGTTGGTAAATAATATGGACTCTTTTAATGGTATATATATCGATAATTTTGTGCGCTGCTTGCATTGCGTATTTCGAGTTGAGATGATCATTGTATTAGTAATGTTGCAGACATAACTAAAATTTGGGCTAATTTCGGGCCCAATAATCTATCTTGAATCTGCTACTCCTCCATAGCAAGCATTGTATGAGCTATTTTTGTAGTATATGCAGACTTCTTAAGGTTCCGCGAAAATTCTTTCAAATGGCTCATGCTCATCCTTTATTGTGTGGTTACAAATAATCACATCAGTATCGAAATTTGGGTTATTTTGCATGAAAAGGGGTTATTCAACATTGGCTCTTGAGAGCCTAAACCCGCTCATGTATTATATGTTACTCTGATCATATCAAATAAATTTCACAGAAGTAGAGGCATTGGACAACGTACTTGTGGCTCGGTGGTTCCTAACGGCATCATATCTAGTGCAATATCGGTGCCGATAGCTGTTTCCGTTCTGAAGATTTCAGTTTTCAAACTTTTGAACTATATGTTTGGCTAGGACCTGTGATTTGTAAGACCCAACCGTAATATATTAATAGTAAAAAATTATTTATTTTTAATGAAATATATGTTCTTTAGTAAAGCTAGATTTGAGCTGTGTAACTCGTTTTGCAGCATTCATATAAAAAATATTTTCATCAAATACACATCGTTATATACCTCTATCAGACTTGAATACACTACTCCGCGGTCAGAGCGAGGCGGTTTATTGAGTGCCAAATTTAAAGGCGGGTGTCCATTAACGTCTCTTGAAGTCCGATCTCTTTTGTTGACTGAGTGTGTCTGAGTGGGTCTACAAAAGAATATTGTGAAATCTGCAATGAATAGCTAAAGAGCGGTATTGTAGTATCGGAGTAACATAGTTAGGACGTAGTCTGTCATTGGCTATATTATCCTAGTGTTTGGCTTAGCCTCAGTGCTTAATGCTCAGGCGTAATGGTCTTATTCAATGTACGAGCCATAAAGTTTATACAAAGTATGACGTGCTTACATTAAAAACTTTTTGTGTAGATTTTGGTTGCAACGTAGGAGAGCACACTTCTACCGATGCTTAATTTAATTTTTGATACGTTTACGTTTATACTGGTTATTGAAGATATCATTTGCTTAATATCTGTGAAATACAGTGCTGGTTATGCCGTTATAGCCGCCTGCAAGGTTATTCGGAAACCGCAACGCGCCACGTATAGTAATATTTCCTATTACTTAATGACACTTTGTACTCTCCTATATACACACAATTATCTCACCAAATATATAGTGTCACTTTGTACATAGGAAATAATGGCATTTGCGATTAGGAATGGCATGAATTTCGGCGAAGGTAACCCTTAAGGGCCAAAGTTTAACGCATGCCCTGCCGTTCTCGATATACTATGCACTAGCTTAGGTCCTTATAGGCCACATACACTAAGCCTAAAGTCGTTGGGCTGCCGCCCGCCGAACCTCCGCTTTGAGCTGTTCTTTTTTCTAACTATATATTGTATTGCTCTTCAAGGTTACCTGGGCGCGAATTACAATCGTTTCTAATGAGATAATGGACCAAAATTTTAGATGGGTCTTAACAGTGATGCCATTTATTTGGTTATCAGTAAAGTATTTGACAGTGTTTGTCCCTCCAAATTGGTTGACTCTGTTTGTGACTTCAAAATGGTTCAATCTTTGGAATCACGTTTCATTAGCGGATACATTTTGGTTTCGCTCGTATGTTTTTGCTCTCAATCATTTAGTATTGGTCAAGCTACATCTACCATTATTAGTTAACGTTGCCTCTGGAGTTCCCAAAGGTAGCACGGTTTATCCTAAATTATCACTGATATACTTCGATACTGTTCATTCGTATTTTGTGTTATTGTGCCGTTTATTGCTTTGTTGGTGATGCAAAATTATCTCATTTTATAGTGACTCTCTCCCGCTGATTTTCAGTATGATATAGTTTTTATTTGGGCTCAATCCATGCAATTAAATTTAGCCGTAGACAAATATTTTTCTTTATTTTTCGGTCATATTAGATCATGTTCGCCGTATACATTTGGCAATTATTATGTTATACAACAATCTGGACTCATATAAGATTTGGTTAATAACCTACACTTCAAAATCACTGTGCTTCGCTGGCCTGTCCACAGCCCTTCGAAAAGTGGGGTGCATGTTCATTCTCCGGGGAAAATTAAAAGTGGGGGATAAATTTTGCTTAAAAACTAAATATTTCCACATTTTCATGCATTTTTACGTGAATGTATTTTCAAGCTAAAAAACATCTTAGCATTAAACAATTACCGTTTATTAAAAAACTATTTGCAAACACAAAATATAAATTTTTTAGACATAAAAAAATTTTTGGAATAGTTGAACATGGGGGTTTTGGCCGAGTTGGGGGATTTGGAAAGTGTGGGTCCCCCCACTTGACAGGCCAGCTTCAATTGCCAAATCAACTTCTCGTGTATTTAATCAAATTTTTCTCAACTCTACAATCAAAACCAAAATATTTTTGATGAAAACGTTTCTGTTTCGAGGTTACATTCTACCTATCCTTGAGTAGTGGTGTGTTTGGTGTCTGGTCTCCCATTTTGTTAAGGTACATTAGTGTTATTGAAGCCGAGATATATCAATGGTTAGTAAACGTGACTCTCACCCGGGCGTTCGTAGTTGGATGCGTTGCGGCGAAAGCTAATGGACTCATGGATACTCGAAATGTAAATTAATTCAGAAAGTAAAGGGTTACAAAAATTTAGGATACCACATGTTTAAGCCTTTAACACCCACTGGTATTCGACAACTACAAATTACGTTTGAATATGCTGTACTAAATAAATGCGACAAATACTCTATTGATCGATTGATCGCATGTTGTGAATAGCCTTAATGATCCCAGCAATTGTAGCTCCGACTCCGAGATACTTCAATGGTTATTAAACGTGATTTTCACCTGAGCGCTCAGAGTTAGGTACCTCGCGGTGTCAAATAATTATTGTTTATCGATACTCGAAATGTAAATTAATTCGGGCACTAAAGGGTTATGTAATAATTTATTATTATTGTCAATAAGTTATGACAGAAATCGTTCTTTCTTTGGGAGGATTTCGAGAAATATGTTTTTGGCGTTGAAACCTCCTGAACGAAATAATTTCAGAATTGAAGTTTTTGAAAAAGTGATATATATACATATATTAAATGCAGGATTCACGTTATAATATCCCCATCGTCTGGAACTTTTGTCTTGTAGTCAAGCCCGGTGTCAGCTATAGCTAAACTATGTTACAAAACTGAGGGTTTTCCATGACTCCACATATTGAATTTGTTGCTTATTTGGTATGTTAGGTACCAAAGCATGGTTAAACGTCAATCTGGTATGCACATGATTATGGCATATGAGCTCTTAGTAAAAATCCTGAACTTGAAGATGAATTCAATTTAAATGTAGAAAATGGGCCTGATTTGATATTTTTATTGTCACGGTTCGTCCAATTGCCAACCTGGCAAAAAAATAAGTATATAAATATGTGTATGGTCAACCACCCACTCTCAAGAATGTACGCAAATGGCTGTATTTGTGGCGGCACGCTTGGCAATAGTGTTTGACATACCTTCAGTTTCCTGCGCAAACGATAGCTAACTACTCTGTTCAAATTTTGAAAAATGCTAGTTGTCGACACCTTTCAGTATGACGTCTGACACTGTCAAGTTTACATAAGTTCTTGGTAACATTATACGTTGAATCACACATAAAGATTATTGCAGAGTAATGGAGCCGACATGGAAGCAGGTAAGTTTCTCAATGACTTGCTTAACGAGGAAATACAAAACTCTCGCTCAATAAAATATTCCACTTACTCTATATATATATATATATATATAACATCAATAAACATGAAGGGCAGGAGCAAAAAGTAAATAGAGAATCGCGAAAATTTTCGAATTGTATGATAGATCTCCATAAGCTATAGAACTGAGCGGAATACCTTTTAAACTTTTTGTGCTATTCGTACAACTGGCATTGTTACGCAGGTTTGCTATAACTATGTGTTCCCATTTACTTCACGTGTAACATAATTGCTGTGATAGGACCCTCGCAGGAACACGATGGACATTGTTGTCGAAAGCTTTGGAATATTACCCAAATTCAGTTCGGGTATCTTAAACATTTCCAAATTCCTTAAATTATGTATATATAGACAATGTGCATCTAGCATTCAGGTGTAAACGACGGTTACGTTTTTGTCCATTTGGTGAATGGAAGGATATATAAGTCCAATGAATTAAAAATGATATCGGGCACATTTTGTAGAATATCTCTGCTAAGTGTTTCGTTTGAGCATTTTGGCGAACGGAAGGTAAAGTTCCAAGTTTTCTCACATGTTATTAAACTAAGTGGTCTAAATAACACAAATGTGCTGTGATAACACAGTTTCATGTCTGTAGTTTAAAACAGCTTAATGTTTATGACATTGTCCGCGACGTACCGCGGCCACTAACCCATCAAACCGATAGGTTTTCAGCCTTCAATTAGTTTAATATCGGTATTTCGTATCTGATATATATCTGACTTTGCCGTCCAACCTTTAGTACCTATTCGCTGTCGATCTCAACTTTCCTCATCTTGTATGATTGTCTTCCTGATCGAGGTATATAACAAACAAACAACAAGTTTATTGGCAAGAAGATTATATTATACACCAAGAATACAGGCAAAACAATGCACGATAGAGAGAGCAGTTGAAAAGATGTTATATACTCTGTTGTAAGTGTTATTTATATAATATACATGTTGTTCACACTGGTACTGGGAACTTGATCTTGAGTGTACGTACAGTCCTATAATTGACTAAATGACTAATAGTTCCGTCCGGTTAGCCGCATCAAAAAGGCAGTTAAGCTTGACAAATCATGACATTTAGTTTGAGTCAAGGTCTGACTCAATTTGAGTAAAGTTTGACTCAATCTTCAACATGTTTGACTTAAAAATAACCGACACGCAAAATATAACCTAGCGTTTTGCAGTTGGGATCCCTGTATTCAGTGCCCGCTGGCAGTGAAATGACTAAATTATCCTATTTACTAACCGCTGTTCAAAAAGATGGACACTTTAACCAATGGTTTTCTTCAGTAGGTGCCATTTAGAAAGTAGTTATAGCTAATTTTCGTCGGAAAAATTAGCTACTTGTTTCGGTGATCTGATTAATTTCACAGTATCCTTACGAGGGAAACCGCTCGGTTAAGATGGTTTGTTATGCAGTTCGGAGATTGCGATGACCGTGGTTCATTTTCTCCTCATGTAGCGTCTGCGATGAATGCCACAGGCATAGAATATACTGAATAGATAGTTACGTTGTAATTGCAGACCCTTCTGGAGTACCCTGTTAGAGAAGGGTGTTCTCTCTGTTCTCTGACTCAAATGAGGGTCGATACCGGATCATCCAACGTGATCCGGCCACTGATGTGACCTCGAATAATCTGGTTCCATGTCTGCTATGTAACAAAAAGGGTGGAACTACTAACACAGTATAGATACTCTGTATTACACAACTCAGTCATGAAAAAATTGTTTATAGTAGGTATATACTTTTGACACAATCTTGTTGACATTGATACACATCAAACGTGGAACCGGGCCATTTCGCTAAAATCTGCGAGCGAAGCATGGTATGAGACTAGGTTTCATTCAGTTCCCGAAAACACTCTTCTCTGCACTATGATCAACATAGAGCAGCCTCTTTTGCATTCTTGTTTGTCCGCTCAACTCTTCCGCAATCGCAGCCGCAGAGATTGGTTTACCGTAACCCTATTTTCCCGATTGCTCTATATTTGCAGTAAGAAGCCATAACAAGGGTGGAAGGTTGGTAAAAGGGTTTATGGTGCGCAGCTTTGAAGCAAGAATTATATCCCTGAACAGTAGTGTGTTTCACGTTCGCTTCGTACACACACTTCTAAACTAGAACTTTCGAGTCGATTTAGCTGTACGATATCAATGATTTTTGAGCCGGCAGGTATGTATCCGCTAAAACTAGTGACTATCGAGATTGCAGAACGTAGTGAAGCATAGGTACATCTTTCGCGTGGATAGCCAATCAGCTCTCTATAGCATACGTCTATATGCTATATATATGTGGATATCACATAATACCGCACAAGTTAGAACAAAACTAACACCACAATAACTTTTCCATGCCCCAAAACCCACATATATATATACAAGCTATCAGCCTCGCAGGACGTAACATTAAAATTAAGAATTTTGGGTCGAACCATGAAGAGGTCATACTCATGAACCATGGGTCACGGAGCAAAACCAACACGGGCAGTGAATTTCCCATGCCCGAAAATCAACAAGTTAAGCTTTTCAGCCGCCCAGGACGTCAGAACACATTTTCGAATTTTGGGTCGAAGAACCACCGGTGTGCCATAGCTGAAACCTTATGAACCGGAGCCTTAATCGAAAAACGAAAAGAGGCATCAACATTTATCATTTTACTATGAAATAAAACCCAGCAAAGAAAAAATTGGAAAGTTAAGATAAAGAAACCTTCCTTACGCGAAGGGTATTAAAATGGGGTAAAACCCTCATTTTCATCCCGAACCATGTTGCGTCATATACACTTACCCTTGGAACCATGGGTCAGAGATCAAAACCAGCACCGGCAAACAGTTTCCCATGCCGGAAAACCCCCAGGTGAAACTTATCACCGCCCAGACGTCAGAACAAATCTTCAAATTTTGGGTCGAGGAACCATTTTGTGCCAAACCCCATAAATCCAGAACCAGAGCCTTAAAACAAAAAAGAGGCATCGCCATCTGTCATGTTACTATGAAATAAAACCAATCAGAGAAAAAATCGAAAGTTAAGATAAAAATAACCTTGCTTCCTTGGAAGGTACAAAAATGGGGTGAAATGGGGGCGAAAGACCCACATTTTGACCCCTGACCCAGACCCCAAATCAAAAAACCTTGGGGATGCACACGGTAATCGACTATGCCGGTTCGAATGAGCCTAACATCATGAAAATCGGTTGTCTTTCCCGAGTTTTTGCCGTTTAGACACACAGACGGAATTTAACAGATTTCATGCCTGCAACACACAATCCCCACTACGTTCTGATCAATGGCTTGCTCAGATCCACTATCAGGCTCGTAGATTTTTAGAGCCCGAGCCACAGATTGTATATAAACCTATATCGATGGATTTAGAAGTTCTTTATTTACTTTAAAAAATCTTGCGTTGAATTTCATAGTAGGGGAAGTACATACACCAAATATGGACAGGAGCCTAATACGGACAACTTTTGCATTCAGCCTTACGGAACTAGTCAGGGCATGAATTTTAATAAATTTTAATTATTTTTATTTTAATTTTAATAAATTTAACGTTACGGAACTAGTTAGGGGATGAATTTTTTTGCAACATTTTTTAATAGCAGCTAGCTATTTTTTTTGCACTCGTAGCGGGAGTTTCTTTTAGCTAGGTTTTGGTTTCGTTAAGTTATCGACATTTTACTAAGAATATTCTGATGGCACTTTAATAAAAACAGATTTGTAGGTGTGAGGTATATTTTGTTTGGTTTAGAAAATTTTAATTTCGAGTGTCTGTCCATAGAGGAATTGTAGCTTTTTCGAAGCTTGTAAACCGTAGATTTGAATGATTTAAACAAAATATATGGTCAGCGCTGAAAGTTGATTTATTTAACATCCCGAAAATTTCGTAGCGATTCCTAATATGTACACCAGCACATCAGCTGTATTTTTGGATTCCTATTTTAGACATGGGATTCCTAATATGGACACTATCTACAAGATGCAGGGCAAGGACCTAATGGATATGTTAATTCTACTTAAAAATAGCTTCTAGTGTCGTCGTGGGGACAATAACCACTGCAGTTTGTCTGCAACGCACATAGGATATTTTAAAAAAGAATTGATGCTTGCAGGAACCTAGGGTAAACCATACGGTTATAACACGTGCTCTTGACTTTTGGTATAACGATAGTAATATATGGTTAATAGGTTATATCATTATCACGGTCTCTGGTGCCAACAGTTTAATAGCATCGGAGCCAATGTCATTTAGGGGAACTGTGCCAAATGCTGACACTATCCTAATATTGACGCTTTTTGTCTTCAGTTTGTCAAATTTTTTGTTCAACATCACCTAGAGATATGAAATTTTTTTACGCAATAGCTTATTATATTGTTACTTAGCTATCATAGTATCAATGTATTCGACAAAGCGGTTTAATGGTCAGGTCCAAATGTGATATTCGGGGCTCAAAAACACAGAGCTCCAAATTTTTTTTTTTGGACCAAGAATGTTCAACCGTCGAGATATTTACAACCATACGGTCTAGAAACATAATTTTTACATCCACTGATAGAGAATTTCCAAGAGTTTCTACCAATATAACATATTTTGTGATGGCATATAGCTCAGCTTATTAAATGCATCATAACTTGAAGTGTAATCAAAATAGACTTGTGTTCCCAATTCTGACACTTCCCTGATTTCAACTGCCCAAATATTGACAGTGGTAACTTAATACTGTCAGTCAGAAAAAATCAACTCTCATAGTAACTTACACTGAATTTTTGTCAACAGTGATTAAAGATACTGGGCTGAAAAATTTCTTCATCCCTTAGCATCTCTTAGCTCAATAGCACTGTTCAAGACAAATGGTAAGTCGCGTCATGCAGAGTATATCAGTGGCACAACACGCTCTTTACGAATGAGGGTGACCGGAACCTAAGAAACGCCTATGAGTGCAGTTTTGTAACGGGGTTACCCAAAAAATTAAAGTGGCCGCCTGGCCCCTTGCCTGCTGCTGCGCCCCCGAAAAATTGCAATATTCTTTAATTAATTTAAGTTATAATGTGATCGCTCGCTTCGCTCGCGCAATAATTTCTTTCCTTTTCCTTTTTTGAAAATTTTTCTATATGATTTACGACTTCTGCATTTTGTTTTTTAGAGTAAATAAATATAAAATGGCTCGCGTAAAATTCACGTCAATCGCAGCTCAAAGATGGAAAGGGTTGCCTCGTGCCAAGAAGCATGGTATTGCACGCCCAAGTCCAAAGAAACGGAGAGTACCACGACGTCAATATTCGGGCAAGAGGATGGAAGATGCCGTAAAGACGGAACATCAAGTTAGTCATCTACTTTTCCTTAAGTATAGTCGATGTAAAATATAGAACGTGATTTACAAAAAAAAGTTCTATTCAGTCTTTCATTAGCCGAATATCGGTAAAATAAAATAGGAAAAGCAACCTTTTGTGCGACAACATTTCGGGAACACCATAGGGTACGAACGGCAATATTGAGGATATCATTTAATTCACACAATGCTGTTGTAAATTTCAAAAATATATTTTATATTTTACAATCCATTTTTGATTTGTAACCTGCAGCTTACGCGCATATCCTGCAGTATTTGTTATACTTATGCTATTTCAGATCCGTTTTCTGCATCGCGGCAGTTCAAAGTTCCAAGAACGACGTTGTTACTAGCTTTGAACCGTACAGATCCAAATGTCACGCTCGGACGTCCACCAACTATGTCAATCGCCACGGAAAATGAGTTGGCTGTTCTCCTCAGGGCAGTAGCAACGCAAGGGTTTCCGTTGTCGTTGAAAGAGGTACGTCAAATTGTTTTTGAATATTGCGATCGTAATAAAATTGCTCATAATTTCAACAATGCGGCTCGAATTGCTGTCTACAAGTGGTGGCGATCGTTCAGGGGTCGCCACCCTGAGGTAACACTGAGAAAACCTGAGAATTTGTCGATTAGTCGGGCGCTCGGAATGAACCGACAGGCAGTCTCAAAGTGGTTTGAAGTTTTTCAGAAAGTTGCGTCAGCATGTGGATCTTTGGATAATCCAGACTTGTTGTGGAACATTGATGAATCAGGGCTGGTTACAGTTCCGAATCCGTCGGGAAAGGTGGTTTCCTTCACAGATCTCCGAAACCAACCGAAGATTGTTTCCCAAGAAAGAGGAACCTTAACCACGCTAATCTCAGCCTGTAGCGCTAGCGGAAAATTCGTCCCGTCTATGCTCGTTTTCAAGGGGGAAAATGTCCGAGACTTTTGGGCGCACGGTTTGCCGGAAGGAACGCACGTCGCTGTGAGTGATTCAGGTTGGTCCAATGCGGAAAGGTTCATCGAGTACATGCGCGATGTTTTCGTTCCTAACATGCCTTCAGTTCCGCAAGGTAAAAAACTTGTTCTCACATTAGATGGACATGGAAGCCACTGCAGCCTGGACGTCCTGAAGTTGGCAACAGACAATCATATTGAGCATCTGTGTTTACCAGCGCATTGCACCAATTATCTTCAGCCCTTGGATCGCAGCGTATTTGGTCCGTTGAAAATCGCCTGGCAGCAGGTGTGCGATAACAGGATAAAGAACAAGCGTCGCGAAGCTGGGATATCTAAGCTCCTGATCAGCGATGTCCCCCATCTTTATCGCTTGACATGGCAAAAAGCTGCAACCAGCGAAAATGCAATAAGTGGATTTAAAGCTACCGGGATTTATCCATTTGATCCTACAGTGATTCCAAACGATGCTTATGCAATGTCCGACGCCGTAGTTGAAAGCGCTGAGTTAGAAGACGCGGATAACAGTCAAAATGAAGGTGATTTCGGAAATCAGCCTCAGGTGTTTAATAAAGAGCCAGAGAGTTGTGGTGATATGCAGACTTACAGCACGGTGTCCTCAGAGCTAGGATCCCGCAATATCCCTGTCGAAGAAGTCGAAGCACCAATCATTTTCGCTAAGCCTGCAGCAGAAGGAAGGGATCTTTCATTAAACGAAATTTTTGGATGCCATAAAGCAGTTGACGTTAACCTTGATGTAGAGAGCTCTTCAACAACAGGTCTAACATTGCTCGGTAACATGATAACAGTGGATCACACAGAAACAGTTGGTTTCGAGCAACTGTTTCCAGACCAACTATCGCCTGCTATAGCTGCCTCTGATCGTCAACCGGTGCGTCGAACCAGCAAACGCTTCCCCGATCCTATTCATCTAACTAGTTCCCAAAACCACGAAGAAGTCCGCTCCGCTTCACCTCACGATGTTGCGAATTACAGCACATGTCCAGTTTGCCGCCGGATCAATAAAGGGAACTCTGGTTGGATTCAGTGTGTAGAATGTGATGTATGGCAGCATGATGATTGTGTTGGAAAAAAAATGACAAAGATCTTCCTTTGCATTAAGTGTTATAAAAATTATGCGAAAGCTGAAAATTAGGCAGTACGGGTACAGTGCTGCATAGTGTTATGGTAACAATTTCGAATTTTGTTGGGCGCCGGTTTTATAATGCAAAAGCGAACTTAAAGTACGAGGCGAGCCATCCTCTTTTGACACAACGTACAAAATGTTGCTAGAGAACAAAACGCGTATTTCAATTGCGTGTTCAGCGAACGAAATCGACTTTACTTTTGACAAAACAGGATGATAAGCCTCGCAGCTTCAGTTTACTCGTGCATAAGCCACCGATGGGCCATTAATAATGCGCCCGCTATCAATAAGACATGAACTAGTTACCTGTTACGAGTTTTCTTAGCTAAGTGTAGAGAAACATCCAAAATGTAATTAAAAATAGAATACCAGGTCATAGTCCGCGCCTCTGCAAATGTGGCAATCTATGATGTTATTGTTAACAGAATAGCATGAGAATAAACCAAAAACTACATACTGCGGTGCTAAAATGTTTAACCGCGATATTTGCAAACGATATTTGTCTTCTAAGTATCTTGTTGAAGAAATCACACGGATGTTAAAGCTACTAAGCAGAGGCTAAATTTAGGATCGGACATTTTTACAGGTTTGTCGTTGGGATAATACTATATAGTGTTTATCACAATAAATGATGTGCGGGGTTACAAGGTGTAATCTCCATCAACCATAATTTTGTTTCGGTAAATATAAAAGTGCGGTTGATAACTTTTCGTGTAAATGTAAACGTGTCTTCTTTATCCTAACTGAAACTCTATGTGTCTTTATGTGCTCTGGTGCAACCGTGATGTGCAATTATTAGTCTTGTGTGCCAGTAATGTGCATTCACTTATTCTGGTTCGAGCTCGATGAGGATTTATGTGCTATAGTTTGTCTTATTTTTGTTCTATTATTTTGTTAGCTTAACGCGCTGTAACTCTCAAACATGTTATTTGTTCTGTTTGACCTTTTATTAAACCTTCGTTTCGTTGAGTAAAATGTTTTTCTGATTTGAATTATATATCTACGGGTGTTGTAGAATACTACTTGACGTATTAAGGCGATTCTCTATACCAGTATTTATTATATATAACGAGTGCCAATATTAAGGCATCAGTGTCAATATTACGATCTAGGTGTCAGTATTGGCAGTACGCAGTGTCAGCATTAGGATAAGGATGTACGTAGATTTCCCTTATAAAAAAGTGTGTCAATATTTGGCACAGTTCCCCTACTTTCGGCAGAAAAGGAGATTCCCAAAAACGAAGCAGCCCTAAGATCTCTGAGCTTTTCGATTTGCCTCGAATCCCTGAGAGGGTCCACGGGCCCCTCCCCAGAACTTCTTTTATTTCGTGTCATAGCTTTTGCCAATCGATGAAAAAGGCTAGAATTACTATAGAAAACCACATCATTCAGGTATATGCATTTTCACTTGTATTTGGTTAAAATGTTTATTGAGTTGTATGAGTTATAAATTATTGAGTTAAGGAGAACATTAGGCAACAAATAAAGTTTCACAGCACTTCAAATCAACCTAATAAGCCAGTAATATACAACATTCCATCGTGTGATACTATACGAGCCGTAATTCTTGATTATGAGGCCGAGAGGCAACGAGATGGTAGCATTCGTGAGGAGCTTGGGGCATACGCCGAATTTTCCGAAAATTCTTTTACTGAGTTGTGAAATCAGTCCCGCATTGTAAGGCAAGAGCGTGGAACTTTGACGACTTTAATAGCCGCTTGTAGTGCTTGATTTAAGTTTTCCGAAGCTTATCATAGGAAGGTTTGTTCCTGACGATGCGCAAGCTACGGTACCCGCTATAACTAAGTTTATAGTATCGGATTGCCGGCGCATACAACTATCGTCAGCCGCTGGATCGATCTGTTTTGGGTCTATTCAAGCATGTTGGAGCGAAGTATGCAGAAATCTGATTAAAACGAAACGTCGCTATCAAGGGTTCTCCGGATTGGCAATAAAACGTAGGTAAGTTTTAAAACGCCTCAAACAAGTCCGATGTAGTCGCAACGCAACAATGGGATTTCGGCGTGCGGTGTATTTCCCTTCAATCCCAGTGCCGTCCCAAACGGCACAAGGCAAACAAACATACGCAACCTTGACTCCTGTTTATATCCGCGCTGTGTCAATGCTGGATGTCGGAGTTCAAGATATATACATCATTAAGTCAAAATGTAACCAGCCAGCATAATTTCAAAGAGCTTTTCCGGACGAGTTGTCTCTTATTGCGTCGAGATATTCGGGTTCACATGGTCGGCAACAAGACATGGCTCATCTTACTAGTGATGGCAGTGTGCAAATGCTTGAAGCCTGTTAAAACAAATCTGGTGCGCGGATGCGTAAACAGCAAAAGAAAGCAAAGAAATTTGATAACGTCCCGTCGAATACATGTTATGATATGTATGACCTATGTCCCATTTGTGGCAAAATAGGAACATGATCATCGGGTTAGATCCAATGTTCTGAGTGTGAGCAGTGGCAACACGACACCTGTCCTGGAAATCAGCTGAAACGTTACACCTTGTGCTTTATTTTCTAAGAGGTGAATAGTTAAACCGTGTTACAAACCTTAGTATGAATGTAACAGCCCAATTTTTAGAAAATGATAAAATGCTTAAACTACACTAAAATTCTAGGGAATGGACGACCGGATACCGATTGAGTGTGGCCTCCATATGAATTGATAATTGTGTAGTATTGTATACAGTATAAAAATAAACAATTGTATTTCATTCGTGTTATACTCGTAAGGCCACGGTCCACCGCCCGAAGGTGCCCGGGATGATTTTGGCACCGAAAACGGAAGACAAGGATCACGATTAGGGGTGTCCCGTCGGTCCTCGTGGAAATATTGATTGATGTTATGTATATATAGACATATATCGCGTGTAAAATATTTTACATAAACTGTATGTATCTTTTATGCACAGGACTGGTGTGCGCTTGGATAAGCCGGGGATCAATAAATATGACAGGAATTTTGGGTGGTGCGAAAATGGTTGCCCTGAGCCTGATCCCAGCGCACACCCCGAATGATCATTAGCGTTTGCTGGATATTTATATGGGGCCTACGATTTGCACGTATATGGGTAAGGTTGGAGAAAGTTTGGACGAGGCTTGGAGCTTCTGTATGCAGCCTCAACCGGGCTTAATTAGCCAAATTTTCGGCCTGGAGAGGCTGAAAATATATATAAGCTTCCCCGGGTATAAATTTTCTAGGACATCATTTTGGGGGTGCAATGGCAAAAGTCAAAATTTCGGGTTTTCTATTAAACTCAGGGGAATAGGGGTGGCTGAACTATCTTAAGGACTCCCTAGGGGTGTCAAATTGTCCCGGCGGGTCAGAAAATATGGTTCCCCTAAATACTTACGGATCCCCAAGCAGGCGCTTAAGTCGCCGATTTTCCACGCCTAAAAGGGCACCCAAAATAATTATAATTCCCCGATTTTGGTGCCCGGGACACATATCGCGTCCCACCTTAATCGTTTGGTCGAAAACCGGGGCCGCCCAGCCCCGCGGGTCCAAACAGGATCCTCTAAACCCAATTGGGACGCCAAAATTTCTGGTTTTGGTCACATAAAACGGCCTCTAACGGGCCTCTCGTGGGAGGTACGTCTAAAATATAAAGTTCTCCAGCAGCCGGCCCGCCAGGGCATGATTCTGGTCCTGCCCTCGACCGCCTGCTGTTTTGCGCTCACGAGATATCTGCAAAAATGTGCCGGTATCCCTATGAGAAAACGGCGCCCGTTATATTTTGTCCTCAAAATTTGGCCGCACCAACCAGCGGGCGGTTTTGTCCTCTTGGCGAGCCTCGGCCACTTGTCGTTGTTTGGGTGTATATGCACTGTGGTAAGGACCGGCGGTGATGTTGTTATATATTAGCGGCGATGTTGTTTATTAGAGGCGATGTTGTTTAAATTTTGTTTTAACTGATTGCATTGCTTCAATGTATACATGTACGTATATATATATTTTTTGTATTTGAAGGATTTGCTATAAGGGCTAGCCAAGGAAAAAAAGGCTAGCGCTTGAGGTATAAAAGGAAATAGCGTGACTGGAAACTGGGACCAGTCGAGATTGTAACCGTGGAAAGTGGCTGTTTGGCGGTTGTCGCCAATTTTTGAATTTTCTTTTGCTTTTGCTTCGTTTGGGATTATCTTTTCGCCCGCGTGGGCTCTTCGGCATGCAGCCGTGAGATGCCCGCCCGGGCCTTTTCGATGCTTCTCTCGCGCAGGCTTAGGATAAGGGACAGCCCTTGTGGGCGCTGGGGTGTCCGTCGGATACCTCGAGCTCCCGTAAGTGCTGTGCCCGCGCTTCGGGAATCGAAGGGGTGGGTTTTGACCTAATTGCAGTCAAAAATTTTGATAAAAAATGGATAGGAAAGGGAATATCCCGTGCACGACTGGTTCCCCGCCCACTGGGTGGCGTTTGTCATAGACGTCCAGTTGGTGTATCGTTTAGCAGCGTTCGATTTTGTTCTCGAATTTGGTTCAGCAAACGTATGCTGGTCATGGCGTTTAGCGCTCGGAATGATTTAGGAAATTTGCTCAAATTTGGTTTAGCAGTCGCATGTTGGTAATGACGCTTAGTGTTCTGGAAATAGTGCTGGTGTTGGCGCATGCGTGACACCCGGAATAAATTTATGGCATTTAAATTTTGGGGTTACGTTCAGCCCGGCTGTACTCTTCGACCTGCAGACGCGTGGAAGAGGTCCACCCGAGTTTTTTTGGCAGATGTTCCGAGTATATTGCTTGAGCCTAGGAACTGGGGCAGCCCTTGCGGGTGCTGTGGTGTCCATCAGATACCTCGCGCTCCCGCAAGTACTGTGCCCGCGCTTGTGCGATTGAGTAAGACAAATTAGGGGAAAAATTTAGGGTGATGCTAAGAGTAGCGACGGAATTTTACAGGATTAACGTAAAGCTAAACCGAAGGCCAAGGTCTAAGTTGCAAATTTTGGGCCAGGGCTCCGGTCTTCTAAAAGAGTTTAACCATAGCTCACTAGTTTGATTTCATTCTCCCGGAGCAGGTATCATTAATTAGCAAATTTCGGGTTGAGGGTTCCGGTGTTTCTAAAAGAGCTCATTTGGAGCTCACCAGACCGCATTTCGTTATCCAACAAAAGCTGCTAAAAAGGGGGGAGTCAAATTGCTAGTTATTTTAAAGGTCACGATACTTGTACCCGTTGAGCCAGGGTCCTTACGCGTGGGTACGGGTCCTGACGTATTCGTGATGTAATTAACTCTATTATAATATGCACCCGATTGGGTGATGCTCTCGTTTTCATGTTCGTGTTTCTATATTTTTGCCAAAGAAAAGGAAATCCAGCTAATAAAATTTTGACGTGTGCATTGTAGTAGGCGAACTAGACTGATTTAAGATAGGCGCGTTACGTTGCAAGAAAAATGCAGAAGTCCCTCTAGGGTATGCTCACTACTGCTTGAACTAGGTTCCCGGGTCTTCATGACACGCCGCCTTCCAATCATAGTTGCGCCCGCCACGACGTTTTCCGGCCGCCCCATTCTTACTTCGCGTCCGAGTTTGTTCCCGCTTTGCCACAGTCAAATTACGGCCGCACCCCTATCCAATACCGTAGCACAACCATGATCAATTTCGCCATTCTCAGCGCCATTTGGTGGCGCTCGTAGCTCATTGTGGAAGGTTATTGAAAGTGTTTATTATAGGATTTTGTTGGCGTAACACACGTACCTCCAAGCGTGTTTTTTATAATCTAATACCTAGCTCTTGGTAACAGTTATACCAACAGGAGGCCGTAAAAAGGAACAGACCGTAAGTGGCGGGTTTTCTTTTTTTCGATTTTGAGTTGTTGGGCGTATCTTGATTAAAACGCACAGAAATCTTTTACAGTCGGAACAACACTAAATTCCCTCAAGATAAGTCTATCGAGCCTTGCGTGCCACAATAGTAGGGTTTAGTGATTTAAACGCTGTCACTGACCTGGTTATTTGCTGAATGTAACGAGTAAAATAGGACATTATTGTAACGACAACTGCACATCAGTTGGTAGCACTAAAGTTGATCAAGCGAAGCGAAAAGTTTACACAACCAGTCACATATTTAGGGAATAGGTACACGAGTATTTTAGAGAATTAAAATCTTGCTCAACAGTAGAGATTCCGCGGTAAAGTAAACACCTATAGCCGGTTATATATATTATCATCCGTACCCACGTCAGACTGGGACCACGGACGCCACACAAACTAAAACAATTAGGAATTGATAAAGTCGGAATCAAAAATGTCATTACCAGCGAGCGCCAACAGAACACCGATAAGTAGCGCAGCGGGAACAACCAACATAGGAAGTGGCACTGCCACTACGGCTGGTAGTACAAATTGGCCAAGTCCTGTCGCCTCGGGAGACCCTCTAGTTGCAATTCTGCAGCAGTTGACGCAACGAACAACGACGGCTCCCATCATTCAAGTACGGGATATCCCACCATTTTCAGGAGCCGACGGACAGGACTTTGAAGCCTGGCTGGCTACATTGACAACCTGACCGACGCAAACGGGTGGACCCTGGACCAGAAACTAATCTGTTTTCCGACCGTACTGAAAGGTGAAGCCCTCAAAATATACGAAAGCTTTCCCGACTGCCAAAAGCAAACTTATGAGGCTCTTTGTTATAATATGGGCTTCATGTATTCGTAATCGCAACGCGACGAGGGCGCTTTAATAACGCTACGCATGCGAGTGCAAGAAGAACGCGAATCAGTTGCCCTGTACGGACTTGATTTGCAAAACCTCGTAGACAGAGCGCTCCCGGAGGTCGAGGGTGAACAACGCGACGCACTATTACAAAAATTCCTCTGACAAGGATTACGACGGGAATTAAAATCTGGGGTAATAGGAAAGACCTACCCGTCTTTTAAACACATGATGGACAAACTCAAATATAAGGAGGACGCTATTTTAGCTTCCCAGAAGGAGGTAATAGGGATACCGGTTCGCAAGAGCAGCCGGTCTAAAACAATAAACTGCATGTCGTAAGCGGGTGAGAATACCCGACTGGTAGATCAAATCCACGAAGCCTTAGATGAGAATAAGAGTACTACAGCTGGTAGCGATGCTACCATCGCTCGGCTTATAAACCTGCTAGATAAACGCACCGAACAGCACCAGCTGAACGCGATGATGCAGAATAGTGTGACCCCGGCAGCGGGCGGTAACGCTATTCCAGCAGCACCCATAGGCAACCAGTGCTTTTGATGCGGTTTTATAGGACATTTTGTACGGGAATGCCCGTACTACCGAACCGACGAGTACTACCCACTCCTAAATGAATACCCCGCTTGGCAACGCGCACAGCCCCAGGCTACATGCAGAATGTACCCGCGCCTGTTAACGGTTATCCTAGTGCACCCCCGCAGTATAGCAATCGTCCCCGTTATCGAGTAATTGAACACCGAGGAGCAGGCCGATCCTCACGACGCGATGAATGGAATCAACAGCGAGGACCTGTAGGATACGGGCAGCAAGGATATTACCGCCCTGAACCTGCTCCGAATGCATATGGAAATTACGGCCGAACTGACTATTATAACCGATCGCGTGGCCGCGATACTAACGGAACTAACAATTGGCGCAATAATTATAATGTCGTACCTAGTTCGCGTTACACGGGCCCACCGCATAAATTATCCGCCGGGGCAGCACCATTCCGCCCGCGCACACCTAGTAACGGCTGGAGCCACGCTAATCAAGTGGTGGCAGCCCCTCGAGCCAGGCCTTCGCAGGCGCCCATGGGCCAAAATGGACAATCAGGTCGTCGCAACGCAGAAGTTATGTCAGTAACTCGAGCAACTGACCCCGAGCTCGCGCATCGTTTAGATGTCATGCGGCATGAAATGTCGACCCTAGAGGAACGCGCGGGAGCTGGCTTGGATGCCCGATCGGCACAAATAAATGCAATGATCACCAGAGATAACGCAATACCCACATATGAGAGCCTAAACTGTGAAGCGGAAAATGAAGGTCAGGATGAATTTGAACCCGAACCAACCCCAATACCAATTGAACTATTTACAAACGAACAGAACACCAGCCCGAATATTGCCGCAAGCGACCAGGTCGTGCGGTGACAATGGGGAATCCAACGCATCGAAAACGAACCAACCAGTGCAGTAGAAGTAGGGCGTAATAAGAATCCAGCTAACTCTAAAACCGAACGGCGCTCGGTTTCACTGTCTCCGACCCCTGGTGCACAGGGTATGACTCGTGACTCTGCCAGTAATGGTTGGCCAACCGATATATGTGTATATCCAAAAATGGAGTCAGCGCGAGGTGATGAGAACCGAGATACCGAGAGAAGTGAGAGGGGAGGAGGAGTTGAGGATCTAATAGAACCAAAGGAACCAAATGTACCTGATATGAGAGTGAGAAATATAGGAGATGGCCGTTCGGACTTCGGGGGCCGATTAGTAAGGCATCCGTGTCTAGCAATGACCCAAACGCTGGCACGTGTAACCCATCTCAGGCGACTGCATATCGGAGGAAACCTAATGGACTTATAGGTGGAGAACCTAATTAATCTAATGGAATGGAACCTAGAGAGACGCCGTTGGGACTTCGGGGGCCGATTAAAAGGGGTCGCGTGTCAGGCGTTGGCTCTAACGCCGGCACGGCACAACCTGGTGAACCCGCGAATTTTCACAGTCTTATTCAAAATTGTATATGTGTAGCGGAACCAGAAGAACCTGCGGAGGAACGAGTGAACCTAATGGAACCTAATAGTGAACCTAATAGACTAGTGGATACTGAGAACCTAATGGAACCTAATGGAGGGAATGGAACACTGAGTAACCTAGCGGAAGGGAACCGAGAACCAAAGGAACTAAATGAACTTAACCTAGTGGATGCATCCGATACTAAACTGGCTCTCACCAATTTAGGGCCTGTGAGACCCCTGTAGCGTTTCAACCGACCGGGGAAGACCGTAAAGGACACTGGTCAGGTGCGATGGAGACCTTCGGAAAACGAGTCAGTCCGATTGTCCTAACACCGTTCAAAATTCGAAAGCGTATATGTATCCTAGAATCTTTAGAGGCCGGGGAAGGCCGTAGAGCACACTGGCCAGGAGAAGGGAGGCGTTGGGAAGTGAGCCGTCCCGATGGTCAGGGCTTCGTTCAAAATTGTAGTTTATATGTAGGATCAAACTCGTATAGAGCCTGAGTGTAGGGGCCGTGGGATCTAACCGGGTGAACTCAACTACGGTTTGAGTCTGTCGTGGCATAGCCAATCCAACCGGCAGGTGAACATGTGTGCGTTCGAATCCGAGTCGGCCAGCACCGGCGCCTTCAGCGTGTGTGTATAACCGGGAAAAGAAGCTGTACCGCTCGTGAGTGAAAAGGGTTCCGAGCCACATGGAGACAAAATTGAGCCGAGAGCCGAAAATACTCCTGGTGTAGGTGATCATGGTAGTCTAGCAACAATGAGCCTAATCTTGAATGGTGAGGATAAGGTATTGAAACCAAGGGAACAGGTAGAACCTAATACTGGACCAATGGAACCAATAACTGCCAATATAAGCTCGAATATTATGATTGCGACACCTATGTTACCCGAATTGGATGCAAACGCCCGAGCAAGCAACCAGATAGTGGAACAACCTGCAACACAACCTGATATAGTTATCTGCTACATAAGTAGAGAAGTATTGAACGAAATTGGATATGGAAGGACCGGATTGCAGGTCAACCTGATGGACGTAATTGAACAAACCCTGGCTACACCTAGACTATTGCGAGTTAGACCGATTTGTGATCCCATTGACGCGAATCCCACCACCGAACTTACCAGCTAACCTATAGCAATACCTGGGCAGGCCACGCATCCACTAAGCACGTAAACTAATACACAACATAATCTTAATCTCGCGTTAAGAAAGTTATTTTCGGAGGGTCCTACCGAAGAAAAGGTAGAGCCCCTAATTCTACAGTGTTTGCCCCATGAGGAGCGATTGATGTTAGGAGTAGATTAGTGGATGAGGAGTCCGAATTATCACCCACGATTATAACCTTGGGACCTCCGAAAGTGCCCCGCTATTCATTCATACCCCCTCGCCTACGCCCAGGAAGAGAACAGGTACTCGCCAGGGCCTTGTTTTATCGAAGAGTCATAGCTGTGTCGGAGCGGATATGCCGTGTCCACCAGCTGCTCAGAGCTCGGACGGCTGGAACGACCCCACTGGAGCGACGGCAGGACGTTGCCGTTGTGTCCGGGCTGTTAGGATTCGCGTCTCCGTTCCTGCACACTATGGCAGGGATACACATTAGCGGCAGTATGGTAAGGCACCTCGAGGGTTTATTGGAATTAGTTGCCCGGGTGTTAAAGTCAGTGAGTATTACCGAGGCCATCACTGAAATGTACCGTTCTCAGATCCCCATCCTCCAAACATGCCAGGCATGTGAGGGTCGGCACAACACTAACTTTCTGCCCACGAACGGTTGTACTTTTGTCACCTATCATGGCGAGTGGGATTATACGGGGAATTTGTCTGCCGAATATGGCATAGTCCGACGCAATGGAACTATTACCATCCAACTAAGCCGTACATATGGGTTGCATACCGCTTCCGAGTTGACCGCGTATAGGGAAGCTAACTTAGAATGGTTAGAAACTGTAACCAGTGCACCGTACTTGCTGGACTACTTACTGAATATGGCGAATCCGGTCCCATTGCACCGGCGCTGTCAATTTACCACATCGTATATGCAATAATGGCGAATGCTATTTTTAAGCATGTAGGTAGTGCGCAGAAACGCGAAGAACTGTTGTATCTAAGATTATTGTGGTTGCGTCAGCCCGCGCAAAACATCTGGCAGAATGATCCGAACGACGACATGGACGCAATCCCAACTGACAACCCGGACGCGGGATAACCGTTATCGATGAGGAAGAACTCGAGAGTGAGTTGAGTACAGCGCACAGTGATATGAGCGAGGACGAGTTTAACTTGCCCGCTATCGCAACACTTGACTCGAACGACGTGATTTCCGAACTCGGCTCGCTTTCGGACAACGAAGACCTCGATGACGAACCGTATTTTGACGCAACCGAGGGTGGCCAACTAATACTGACCAGGTCGGTACGGCCACTCTCAAACAGACCAAGCCAACGATATGCAGCAGCTGCAGAGTTGTGGAGCCGAGGGACTAGGTTCGTGGGATTAGTGCTTTTCCTGTTTATCGTTCAACAATTGGATCAAACCCAGGCAATCGCCACGCCATTTTCGGACCAGGTAGCACGCTTGGGAGCCATGGTTAACCAACAAGTGGGTACGTTAATCGAACCACAGGGTCTGGTGATAACTGCCTCGCGATCTACCTTCTTACCGATCGTTTTGCGATTGTCCCTAGACGGGTTGCAATCGAGCAGGCAAGCAACAGGGATGGCCTGGTGTGTCTACATCCCCAGGGGTAAACTGTACCTGGGAAACTGTTGTCCCAACCCAAATTGTACTACCATGCCGGACTTACAACGTAAAATCCGAGAGTTGGAATGGGAATTAAGGAGCACATATCAGGGCGTGTTAGACACTAGTTATATGGCCCTAATGCGCGAATATTGCGAGGCGAACGTCCATTTTTGTGAAGAGCCTAGGGCTCGGAAGAAAAGATTTCTCGCTGCACTAGCCGGAGCCGTTGGCGCAGTTACAGTGTTTCTAGGAGTAGGAGTAGCCTTTACCAATGCGGTAAATCTAAAGGACTTAAATAAACAGGTGGTAGCACTGTCTAAGGAAATGCGAAACACTTACAGTGTGGCCCATGGCAATTCGCGAGCGATCCTGAAATTAACACGCGCTAATGAGGAACTCTACTCATTCCTACCTCATGAGATGCAGGAAGTAGTTAGCATGATAGAACAAGTTAGGTGCCAAGAGCAGCGCTACGTGACCGAGGTACATCGCGAATTGGTGAACCACATGTTCCGCACCAGCCTGCGCTCTTCTGTTGACGCCGTCATGGAAGCCATCATGAGCGGGCAGCTATCACCAAAGGTGTTGGATGCCGCAACACTAAAGCGTTTATTCGAAAAGGACCCGAGAATATCGCAAACCATACTAATACGCGAGCCAGCGCTAGCCTACCAGTTTGGACAAATTTACCCAGTGCACATTGGCAACACGTTACAAGGGCACGTTCAAGTTTGCATTCATCTTAAGGGTAGCACTAGTTACGTCGGACGACGTCCGCCCTTATTTCCGGATATACAACGTTGGTTGGAACGTACCAGAGCGTAGTGCGCATATTAGACTACCTTTGCCGGAATACGCCACGCGAGTTGAACGAGCGCGGTATGAGGTGCTGAACTTGCACGCATGCAACACGCGACCTGGCATTGCGTTTTGCGAGCTTCACATTTTGGCCACAGACCATTCTTCACGCTGTTTGGATTGGATCATCATGGGCGAAGACGCTCCAGATGACACACGCCGCATATGTAGGAACAGCGCATTGGTCGGACCAATGGTCAACCATAACGACGTGTACACCACCGCGCAGGGAGTATTAATCCGAACCGCTGAGCCCAAGGCCGTGGTCTCCACGCAAAAGCACCTCAGCCATGTTACTCGCGGAGAAACCATTAAGATACCCGAAAATGGAGTATTATGGTTGTCCCACAGTAATTACACCCAACTAGTGGTCGGACCACTAATTCTTGCTAGTACACTAGACGCTCAGGAGGTCACCGTTCACATCCGACCTAACATCACCATACATGATATTCCTCTTAGACTTGGAGCTCATTAGAGCATGCCAAGGCTACCAGCCTACAGGTTCAACAGATAGCTGACGAGCAGTTGAAGAAGGTGATCGATTTTCCGTAGATTGCGACAACGGGAGTAGCCTTCTACCTATGGATGCTCATTGTGCTGGTAGTTGTCGGCATAGGGGCTATAATTTACTTCAGGAAGAAGGCAGGCTTCTGCCCTAAATGTATAAGGGGACGCCTACAACGTTGGTGGCAGCAGCGACCATGTAGTCAGACAGACCCAAACCGACTCGAATTGAACATCAAAGCGGGGAATGAGTATGGTACCCCAGGCGCGGTTCGGCCTACGGTCTCAGCCCCAGCTGCTTCCACAGAACACCTGGAAATGCGAACAGTGAGCCCTCGTCGGTCGGCTCGACTAAATAACCCCAATGAGGACGAGGACGTTGTTCTGGTCGAACTTACGGAACTGTTTGCAGTATCCGAGCGTGCGCAACGTAGGGGACATCGTACAGTATCTTATCATCGGCGAGTCAACGCAATGCACCACCTGGACGCACCGTTGCTCATCAACGCTTTCATCTACCGGACACCAGTCCTCACGTTGATCGATACAGGCGCGGACGTCTTTATCGTATCACAACATCTGGTAAGTAAGCTAGGCCTTCAGCTCCGTCCAGACGACTCAACACGGATAGTATCGGCCACCAAACAGGAATTAGCATTGGATTTTAGCATAAGTGTACCCTTATCAATTGGACCTATTAAGGTGCAGGCGGAATTCTTTGTTACCCAAACCGCTCCGTACAATTGCCTTTTAGAAACAAATTTCATGTCACAACTGCCAAAATGCATCATAAATTTTCGCGAGCGCTGTTTAGAAATTGGTATAGACCAGGAAGAAGCCAAAATACCATTCGCAGGCCTAGAGCGCTATGACCCACCCTTAATAGCAGTGATGTGCAGAAAACGCACCACCATCGAGCCAAATACGGAAACATTTATAAATGCTATTCCTGAAATTGCCGATACAGGCTTAGGACCCGTTCTATTTGTCCCCGCTCCTGACATGACTGAAATCGCAATGGCACACGCATTGGTGCTTAGGAGTCAGCGAACTATACCTATCGCAGTAATCAATTTTGGTAACACACCGGTCACCATATACTCAGGACAAACTATTGGGCACATTGAGGTCATGAGCAATCCAACCATACAATTCCTCAACGACACCAATCAAAATCTGATACGGTACGATTAACATAAAGAGGCCAAGCAGCTAAATCATATAACCGCTCACCCTGAGAGGATTATCGAACATTTCGAAGCGGGAAAACGCTCCATTGATCACGAACGGGCTCAAACAGTATTTAGTAAAATAGACTTCGATAGGACGTTACTGTCGCCCTTCGAGTTAAAACAACTGAAAACCGCAATTGCTGAAAATGCGGACGTACTCAGTACGCATGACTTTGACTTAGGACGATACACTGAACACCGGCACCGCATAGAAACTGGGGATGCAAAACAAATTAAGCAGGCACCGTATAGACTAGCGCATTCCTTACGTGAACCACTTAGGGAAGAACTAAACAGTATGCTAGACGCAGGTCTCATAGCCCCATCATGTTCACCTTGGGGATCTTCAATAGTCCACGTAGCGAAGAGCGACGGCTCCCTCCGACTATGTGTCGACTTTCGGAAGGTCAACACGGTAGCAGAGCAATATGCGTACCCACTGCCACGCATAGATGACATAATAAGGTGCCTCAGGAATACGAAATTAATGTCAAGTTTAGCCCTAAACAAGGGGTTTTGGCAATTAGAATTAGACCCCGAAACCAAGGATAAAACATCTTTCGTGACGGTACACGGACAGTACAAGTTTAATGTCCAACCGTTCGGTCTAAATTCGTCCCCCGGAGCCTTTCAGCGTTGTATGTCAATGATTTTGAAAGGACTTGAGTGGGAAAATGTCTAATATACATGGACGACATCTTAGTTTTCTCACCATCATTCAAGGCCTATCTGACAGACTTGATTCGGGTTTTCGATCGTTTCCGCAAACCGAATTTAAAACTCAAACCGTCAAAATGTCACTTCGGACGATGCAGCCTCAAGTACTTAAGGCATATAATTAGTACTGAAGGCGTCAAACCAGACCCAGAAAAGGCAATAGCCATAGAAGAATTTAAACGTACGAAGACGTTGAAACAGCTCCAAAGCTTCTTAGGACTTGTAGGGTATTACCATAAATTCATCCAAAATTACTCGGACATATGCGAACCTTTGAATGAATTGAAACGTAAGGATACAGAATTCAAATGGACCCCTAGATGTGAGGAAGCTTTCAGGAAATTGAAGCAAGCATTGTTAGATGAACCGGTCCTAATCCACCCTGATTTCACGCAGCCGTTTATCTTGCAAACGGACGCTTCCGGATATGCTATGGGTGCAGTGTTATCCCAGAGAACTAAACAAGGAATTAAACCCATTGCATACGCTAGCAAGGCTCTCCTTGATTATCAACGCAGGTACCCCGCAATAGAAACTGAAGCTCTCGCTATTAGGTGGGCCGCATTGCATTTCAAGCATTACTTAGTAGGGCACAAATTCCATGTTGAGACTGACCACAAACCACTTAAAACTCTTTTTGATAAACCACCCAGAAACTAACGCTTGTCCCAAAGGCAAAGTGAGCTATTGCTTGAGTTTGGAGGGTTCGAAATGTTATATAGGCCAGGTAAGGAAAATGGCAACGCAGATGCCCTATCACGCGATCCTAGATACGACCCATCTGTAGTAGTGGAACTAGGAGATACTTACGAAGTCCTTATTATGGGCCGGGGACAACCCACCGGACCTCGCCCACCAACAACCTGCGCAGCATGGGATCAATCGCACCTGCCGTATCCCGTACACACAGTCACACCACTTGCAACGGGCACGCCAACCTCTATAATAGGAAGCGCAATAGCTCCCCCGGGGCAACCCAATCCTGAAGCAATACCATCGCAACTAGTAGCCGACACTCAAGCAACTACAGTACCCCCGGCAACGCTGACCTAACAAGCAAGCCACGCTAAGTGCCATCCCAATTAGGATGGGTCCGGGAGAAACCCCAGTAATGGCGGTGCATACAACAACTACCTCGGGTTGTGAAGGCAGACCTCAGGCTCGAGGCCCCAAAAGACCATTTCGCACTGAATCAGAAACAATGGGCCTAAGAGCAACCACTTTACCGACCGAACAGGAGTTTGATAGGCTCATGAGATTAATGATGCACTACGAAACCGAGATACTAACAACCGTCCGAATCGAGGACGCCGAGGATACTCATGAGAATATATATCTGCCGTTCTTTTCGGATCTCCCAGATTTTAATCTAGTACGGCTTTTACCGTATATGCAACGAAATGACCCGGAGCTGGGTCCAATTTAGTGGTATATATATAACAAAACACGGCCTAAGGCCGAATTAGGCGCGCTGAGAATAGAAATGCGGGCACATTACTTCGAATTAGCCGCGGATACCAAGATACTATACATGCACCCACTACAGCCCGGGGACATAAATTACAAGTTATGCGTCCCGATCACATTAGTACAGCAAATACTCAAACTCGAACATAACACCTTATATGGAGGGCATCCTGGCCGTGACCGGCTTATAGCTAAATTAAAACAGTTCTACTATTGGAAGGGTATGTCTGAACACGTACAACAATGGATTGGGCGATGCACCCTATGCCAGTCTGCGAAGGACCCAAAATCTCGGATAGCCACCGGATTGGGCAGGATTCCGTTGGCAAATCAACCAATGTACCGTGTATTTGTAGACATACTTGATATTCAAGTCAGGTCAAAGGCAGGCAACCGTTATGTTATTGTGTTTATAGATCAATTTACAAAATTCGCAATAGCAGTGCCAATAAGGCACCAGGATGCTCACACAGCTGTCCATATATTCCTATATGAGGTTGTCAATAGGTATGGAGCTCCCAGGGAGCTGTATTCTGACAGAGGAGGCGCCTCCACCGCGCACATGTTCGAAGAGCTGTGTCAGGAAATGCAAATATTTCGGCACATGAGTCTAGCTTATCACCCTCAGGCAAATGGTGAAATTGAAAGATTCAATAGGACACTACTATACTTGTTACGAGTGAGTGTACCACAGGATGATCACCACTCATGGGATGTATCCCTACCATTTTGCATAATGGCCTATACTCTTCAGTACATGCAGCGACAAAATACCCACCCTTTCTGCTAATGCACGGATTTTACCCTAGGTTGCCCGGAGAATATGACACGCAAAGCGCAGCCACTGGATACACAGGAGCACATTCCTATAGGGCCAACGCACAGCGCTGGATGGCTTCTATTAGAAAGCGTGCTTACCAATCAATGAAGGCCGCCCAAGAGTTAAACCGACTAAGATACGATAGACGAGCTCGCAAGCCACGCTACCATACGGGAGAATTAGTCTGGGTCTATAGGCATGACACCACACCAGGGACATCTAGAAAACTCATGCCTCGATGGTGTGGACCATACGAAATACTAGGAATAACCCCGCCGTGCATGCGTGTAAGGATGCATTCTAATCCAGATGGCATGGCGTATGTGGTGCATATCAATAGAACTAAGCCGTGTTTTAGGGCATTAGATCCGGTACCCAACGCAGGAGATTGGCTAGGCCAAGTACGCCCTTCCGTACTAGAAAAGGGTTTGAGTGAGGCAACCCAACGAATTATCGCTGATAGGGATTTCGTCACCGAAATAGAACCCGTAGACGAGATAGCAGTACGCACAGTAAGAACAGCAATCAGTGATAGTTCAGATACTGAGAGTATGGAAATGGGTGAGCCAAATGACCCTAACTTATACCGTCGAACATACGCTGAGATCGAAGCTGAGCAAGCAGCAATGGAGCACATTGAGTATCGGACGGACGATTACGAAACCAAAAATCCAAGGACGGTCAGGAATCGCATCCAACTGACTGATACGGACAGGGAAATAGAACCTTCCTGGCCACCAATAGCGCAGGAACAGGTTACTAGTCAGGAGGCCTTCTCATACATACCAGAACCTGGTAGCCGAGATACGGAGGTAGAGTACGGACAACACACTGTGCCAGTGACCACAATGGACAGAATAGTGGCTACCAGCGAGGAGGTTCCATTCGGTGTACCGACCGTAGGTGTCGGAATACTCGAGGGACAACATTTCTACCCAGCGGACATCACGCTATCCACCACGCCACGCGGAGCTTCAGGCGGAATCGTAGTACCTGGCCCATATACATCGGGGGATCTACGCTACGCAATCATGCTCGACGCACAGGACCACCCATTATTTCAATCGCGACCAGCTGAGCACATCATGGCCTCGCGCCTGCGAGTGCCTATGAAAATGTCAACTCAAACCATAGGAGATTATACCACCATGCGTCCTCATAGCGCTCCACCAGCGGCCGCTGACAGGCCTATGTCTGCTCTTCAGTGGGTCTTCCGCGAGGCGCCCATGACTCAGCCACCTCTAGGGTCACTAATGTCCAGTTACTTGTCGGAGACCACCGGAGAGAGCACGACAGTGGACGTGAGAGCAGCTGAAGCAGATGATCAATTGACTAGCCAAACATCGCAGGAACCATCATCAGCCGAGCGGCACGGTCAGGCAGGACTAGGAACATCAAGCAGTGATTCTAGGACGCCCACCACACAACCGGGATCCTCTGACTCATTTAGTGAATTCACGCTAGCGGAATCAAGCAGTGAAACACCAGCCCCTCCGAGAGGCATTGGTCGCCCAGTGACTTTAAGTACCCCTCCTCGCACACGAGCACCGCCAGACGAGCGATGAAAATCAGTTGTCTCACGGGTCACCCAACGGAAACAAATCGTATCTGCCCTGAGGAGTTCCAACTATTCAGTTTACCAGCACAGAACAGCCGGGACCGTCCACAATGTCCATTACCGAGTTGGTACGCACCACTGCCACAACTACCTCCTCGGGAATAATACGACTCAGTACCACCCATGCAACGGCCCCAACCATGCAACTTTTGCATCGACAGGCTAGAGGCCGGGTCTTTAGGCCATATGGCTCAGCATCGGACGAGGAAATAGGAGACGCCTTACGCAGGCCTAGACGCGTGACTTTCCAGGAACCAGGGACAACCATTAGTGAGACCACAGGAACCTCAACTAGACTAGCTTCCGCTACACGTGCACAATCCACCAGCGTCACCACCTCAATGACTAGCGCACCAATATCGACCCCAAGACAACTTTTGATGGGATAGCTCTCTCCAGTTGGGACCTTACCACCAACCACGTTCTCACGCTACCCCTCTAGCCAAGAACTACACCCCGCCGCATGGCGACAGCGTGTACCTCGACCACCACCCCATGAGGAATCTGAGTCCGACGAGTCGGGCCCGCAAGTGGACTAAACTACTCGACATAACAGCACGCACCCCCGAGGTAGAACCCAATTCCCCCGCCAAACCCAGAAAAAGGGTGATAGTTAAGGCAGATCTAATTTTCATCCGTATTGTGTAAATTTACCAGTGCTTCCTCCATTCTAGATGCGCCGCAGCTACAGCCACAACGATCTTCATGCGCCCCGAATTCCGCAAGGAGTGCTACACGCACCTGCGGTGTGCGATGGACATCGTTGCCCGACCGTTTCCCGAAGCCACATGAGCAGCTCACGCTTCTGGGATGCGGTTGCGCTCAAACGCTCCAACCGGACCACGCTGGCGAATGAACATTATCTACACGGCGGTTTCAAACACAATGGCCGCCAACTCGGTAGCGCCACCGAACACTTTTACCTAACGATTTTGGGATTGTTAAGTTTTGTCACCGTCGTCGCCAACACGCTGGATCAGCGGATGTCGCCAACGGAGGTCAAACTACGCAGCGTAGCCCTCCTTCGCACTCTGCCCGCAGACACTCGACGGTGGCTCCGGTCGTACCAGCCACACGTAATGCGCCCAATTCTGTTGGCGAAATTCCAGGAGCTCGACTACTGGGAAGAGCTGGACGATTCGGGCCATAAACTGCTCCTAAACGACTCATTCGACAACTTTTGGGGCACGGGTGTCCACCGGAGCGAGTGTGGTGCAAATTAACCGGCGCAACACAACGTATTGGGCCATTTGTTGTGCGACATTCGGTCCTTCTACCGGGACCGCCTAGTGCGGTGGCCGAGGGTCATCGTTGTCGGCGATGAACGCGCCTTGCCGTTGCTGGACGTGGCCGACGACCACAATCGGATAACGTTTGTGCGGCCCGGACTCAATATGATATAGCTAATCCATTGGGCGAACGCATTTTTAACGCCGCAAACGGATTGCGTCATAATCATGGGCGGCTACAGGGACGTCTGGCACCTGCACAACAAGGCCTTCTGGCCCGGCGCCTACCTCAAACAGATCAAGCGCCACCTAATGGTTCTCGAGCAGCGGCTCCGGGCAGACTCGGCCGTTGTCATCACAGCACCGGTGCCACGCTGGGACGACTTCAAGGTCGATAGTACAGCCTGGCTCAATGAACTAGTCGAGCGGAGAACCAGCATGGTGGAGGGACACCAGGCGCTCATGAGTATCATCATGCCAAACTGGCCCGCCACGCTGAATGGAATCGAGGCCTGGGAATCAATCGGGCCATTCAACGAGGGCGAAGAGCGCCAACGGTGGACCGAGCCAGTGGTGTCGCCACCATTCTGGCCACAACTGCGTGACTGGACCGAAGAGCTGATCCGGCGCACAGACATGTTTTGGCGCATGGGTGAGGCTCGCCGGTTTAGCCAAGCTGAGCCCTACGGTTCGCAAAAGTAAGGCCGTACCAATTTAAAACGGGAGAAGAGGGGAAGAAGTGACCATTTTGGGCAGGTAGGGGAGATGCGCAGAGTAGCAGCCACGAGTAGGTAGGGCAGAGTAGAAAAATCTAACCAGCGAGCGACTAGCGGAATAGAGTGACCCTACGTGACGGCAGCCCAAAAATCTATTTGATTTTATTCTTTCAGATGGCCAGCACCTCGCAATCTGGACGCAGCGACGAAGCCGAGCAGACTCGGAGGCGATCTAGCGGAGGCGTACCAGTGACTGGACCATTCGCCTCGCCTGAATCGGCCTGGTACCAGCTCCCGGCGATCCTGACCTACCGTGTAGACCTTACCAAGCCACACGTGACATTTTTATTTCACGGTATCGAACGGTCGGAGCTGTCGAATATGCACAAAGCGCCAGCACCATTCTCCCACGACGGCAACACCTTGTCAACCGTCGAAAAGCATTACCAAGTGCAGGTACTTTCGTTGCTGGATCTCACCGATGCCGTCCGGGAGCTACTACAAATAACCGGCTCCCCACTGCAGCTCAAGACGCGAGCTCGAGAACTAAAGAACGAGCTCATTGACGGTGTTACCCAGGTCCGTTTCAAGCCGCTTCTCGAGCATATCATGCGGCCGATCCTGCTCAGTAAATTCGCCATACCGGAATATGCGCGGATTCTGCGGCTCACCGACGACCAACAACTGTTGGAGGCCACGACGGACAATTTCTGGGCCGTCGGGCGCACCAGTCAACAGCTGCAGCAGCTTGAAGCCCCGGCGCGCTGTCACAACGTCAGGGGCAAATTGCTTGAGGAGGTGCGGGACTACCGTGCTACCGGCCACGTTCGTTGGCCCAAGACAGTCATAGTGGGTGACGCCCTGGCGCTACTGATATTAGAAATGGCCACCGAAAACAAGTTGATCGTCAATGGGTGGCCCGGATCCACCATGGTGCGGTCGCTGCAGCTGGCCAACGTTAACCCCGCAAACAGACTGTATCGTCATTCTCGGCGGGTTCCAGTACGTGTACCGCATGGCACCAATGGAGCAGCTCCACGCGTCCTTGCCGAACGCTGCCTTTCGCAAATTCAAGCGGCATCTAGGCGTACTTTCCCGTCGATTCGCAGCCACCACCACCATCATCATAGCGTCACCGGCACCTCGATGGGCCGCCACCAACCAGGATGCTCTGTCCTGGCGGCCGAGCTCAAACAACTAATGGCTAATCACCGGCGGCAGCATGACACTTTCCATAACGTCTATATGCCTTCCTGGCCAATCGCGTTTCACACTGCGGACGCGTGGGAACAGGACGAGCCACATATAGAATGGCAGGAAAGACCCCATTTTGACGAGCCGATGGTGTCGCATTATTGTCGGCGGAACTTGCATGAGTGGGTAAGCTGTTTAGTTAGGGACGCCGAGTTGGGACGCCTAACGCATTGAGGCCAATGCAGAATTCGCGAAAGTGGAGGCAAGGATGGCGCTGCGAGCGAATAGGTCACTGCGAGGATTAACTAAGAGCTACGAATGAGACCCAGCTGAGGCTAATGGCAGCGAGCAGCAGTTAAAGCGAGCGAAAAGTAACCAAAGCGCGATGCAAAATCTCTAAGAAGATGATGTCTGAGACTTGATGAGTAGGAGGCACTAGTAACATCGACTAGTTTAAACCAAACCAACCTAAGCCCAAAGGATAAAATTTCCGAAATTTCAGACCCAAGTGAAACTGTAAATCGACTCAAGGTTGGAAAATTTCCACGATTTTCAAGGGAACCCCTGGGTCAGGCCCCCGGCCGGACCCTTTCCTGGGCGTAACCATAATACCAATTAAGCCCTTGGAGGTACGTGCCGCTCAAATATGTATATATATGGTTGTCATATAAAAAATGAAATGTATCTTGCATAAAGGATGATGTATATGTATAGGGTGAAACAACGCGAAATAACGTAAGAAAGGAAATTTCACATGAATTTAAACCTTATTTTAAAAGTTTAGCCCATAAGGTAAAACTTCAAAATTTTCCGGAAAATAAGGGAGAGAAGTGGCGACGTTTTTCACGTTTTCTTGTGTATATGGATATCGAAGTCGCCCTCTCGCCCTGAAATTTACAATATTTTTACTGAAATTTACACAAATTTTACTGAAATTTATCAAATTTTTAAATGAAATTTATCAAATTTCTACCGAAATCTATCAAATTTATCAAATTTTTACGGAAATTCTGGAAACCTAGCAAATTTTCTACAAATATTCTTAAATTTACACGAACTATTCTAACTAAAACCTTCGGAAATTTTTCTAAATGTTACGCCAAATTTTATAACAATCCTAAATTCTTCTAATTAAAACGAATAACGGGCTGTACATCCGGGGACTCAATGGCGAAATTTTCACGCAAAATCCATTTTCTACTTGATTTACACTCTACCCTAAGTAAGGAGTCCAATAAATCCAAAAATTTTTGAGATGTAACAGCCCAATTTTTAGAAAATGATAAAATGCTTAAACTACACTAAAATTGTAGGGAATAGAGGGAATGGACGACCGGATACCGGTGGAGTGTGGCCTCCATTTGATTGATAATTATGTAGTATTGTATACAGTATAAAAATAAACAATTGTATTTCAGTTGTGTTATACTCGTAAGGCCACGCTCACCGCCCGAAAGTGCCCGGGATGATTTTAAGAGGTCCACCCGAGGTTTTTTGGTAGATGTTCCGAGTATATTGCTTGAGCCTAGGAACTGGGGCAGCCCTTGCGGGTGCTGTGGTGTCCATCAGATACCTCGCGCTCCCGCAAGTGCTGTGCCCGCGCTTGTGCGATTGAGCAAGACAAATTAGAAGTAAAAATTTAGGGTGATGCTAAGAGTAGCGACGGAATTTTACAGGATTAACGTAAAGGTAAACCGAAGGCCAAGGTCTAAGTTGCAAATTTTGGGCGAGGGCTCCGGTCTTCTAAAAGAGTTTAACCATAGCTCACTAGTTTGATTTTATTCTCCCGGAGCAGGGATCATTAATTAGCAAATTTCGGGTTCCGCGTTTCTAAAAGAGCTCATTTGGAGCTCACCAGACCGCATTTCGTTATCCAACAAAAGCTGCTAAAAAGGGGGGAGTCAAATTGCTAGTTATTTTAAAGGTTGCGATACTTGTACCCGTTGAGCCAGGGTCCTTACGCGTGGGTTCGGGTCCTGACGTATTCGTGATGTAAATAACTCTATTATAATATGCACCCGATTGGGTCATGCTCTCGTTTTCATGTTCGTGTTTCTATATTTTTGCCAAAGAAAAGGGAAAACCAGCTAATAAAATTTTGACGTGTGCATTGTAGTAGGCTAACTAGACTGATTTAAGATAGGCGCGTTACGTTACAAGAAAAATGCAGGAGTCCCTCTAGGGTATGCTCATTACTGCTTGAACTAGGTTCCCGGGTCTTCATGACCAGCCGCCCTCCAATGATACTTGTGCCCGCCGCGACGTTTTCCGGCCGCCCCATTCTTACTCCGCATCCGAGTTTGTTCCCGCTTTGCCACAGTCAAATTACGGCCGCACCCCTATCCAGTACCGTAGCACAACCATGATCAATTTCGCCATTCTCAGCGCCCCAGCTTGTACACGCATTCAGTCCCGCTCCCGTCGGCCATTCGTTTGGACACACAGGTCACCAAGTGTCTGGGAGCAAATGCTCACCCCGCACCCCAAAATAATCTCAAATGCTGACGACCGACAAGGCCCAGTTACCTGTACCCTACATCGCACTAAGATAACACAATCTCACCTCTGCCGTTTCGGCGCCCAGGGATTATGGAATAGTCCTCTTGGCTCCTCCAGCAGTTTCGGAAACGGATCCTACCGCTAAGGGCCTCAGCAGGTTTTGGTATAGGGTATAGGACCCAATAACGTAAAGTGAGGGAATGACGGGTCAGCCTTTTTACCTGTGAGCAGGCTTAGGGGATGGCGATCCCTCAGGGGGACGTCCATACGCCTAGACACGTGGGCCATCATACGGTCCAGGCCGAACACCTTGGTAAACCCACCGGTGTACACGGATATTTTTACTCCAGGATATTTTTACTCCCCAGTAAAAATATCCTAGGATATTTTTACTCCACAGTAAAAATATCCTAGGATATTTTTACTTCACAGTAAAAATATCCTAGGATATTTTTACTCCCTCCAGGATATTTTTACTCCCCAGTAAAATGTTCTAAAAATCTTTACTTCCTCTAGAAAAAGTATTTCCTATACCATTTCTATGGTGTATATACCGCCCATTTGGAACGAAGAACGAACAGTAATACTCAGATGGATGTGGTCCAGCTACACTCCCAACGTTCTTGGCAGTGGTTCCAACGCGGAATCTCACTATATATATTTGAAAAATACTGGTGGTGATCATTTTGACGTTGTTTACGAAGTTGCGGCCTAATCTGTTGCTGTTCTGAAGTTTAGCTTTAAATTTCTGTATCATGTATCCGTATCACACGTACCTATATCTATTGTTGACGTTATGTGTATTATATATGTGTAATCGAAATTCAAGACATCGTCGTGTAGTCGAAAAACGCCATATTAGCATTATTGAATATTCATTTCATACCATATTGCAATAACATTTATTCGTGTTTTAGTATACAGTGTTATGTTTATGCTTTTGATTTTTGCTCTGTAAGTATATGTAAGTTTTATAAAACAATTTTATGACTATGGGTTGCGTTAATCAATGCAATTTTGAGCGTATCGCTGCTGCTTTATGATTGGGAACTGAAATGAAATACATGCCATATGCCATCAACATAACATCAAATCGAAACGTGTAATCTAAATATAGAAGGGGAGTAAAAATATCCTAGGATATTTTTACTGGGGAGTATAAATATCCGGGGAGTAAAAATATCCTGTTACACCGGCAGCCTGCTAAGCTAAGCGGTTCCCATCGGTCTGACCAGGGTCCACCGGGGAATCGTGTAAGCCGGGGTTGTCCGGGCACCACAGTGAATATTGAGAGTGGTTCAGCTGGGATCCCTTAGGGCCAGAACTGGTCCTAGCTAGTATATACATGAACACTTTGCCGAATTTGTGACACAATAGCAGCTTAAACTGAGGGCGTCGCTTTGTTAAAATTATGTATCTTGCTGCAATATAGTTATCTTTCGATTAATTTCTAAGCTTGAAAATCCGTATTTGAGGTAGTTCTTTGATGGATTGAAATTATTCGTCCATGTTAATCATTATGTTCTCCTTTGTTACTGTTGGACAAAATTGAGATTTTGTGAGCATCCACAACCTTTAATCCTTTATGTTTTTGTTGTTGTTATGGCAAAATCTGGACTTGAATAAAATTTTGTGTAAATATACTGTATTTCTACTGTTTACATTGCGTATTATGCTTTGAACAGCATCACTCGTGCGATAGTTCGGGTAGTATTTGCCAAATTGTCTGACAGCACATATTAAGAATCCTGCGTTCATAGTAGGAATCTGTCCAATTTAAGAAACCAACACCCCCTATCATCATATGTTATTGAAAAAGGTGTCCATGTTTGGCGTACTTTCCCTACCGGCGACAATCCTCTTCTAGTGGCTTTCGCTAACCAGGTTGCACGCTGGAGTGTAGGCAATATAAAATTGATCAAACTCCGACTCCACCATAAGTGCCACCAAGCTAAGCGATCATCTTGCTGAGTTCTTTGGACGGCTACCCACTAAAATGCGCTTTTATATGGCGTTTACAGAAGGGAACGAACCATGCAGTGTTAAGCAGCGCTAGTAAAGGGAACAATTCAGCCATTTCGATGACAGCACCAACTGGTAAATAAATTGAAATACAAAGCAGCCGTGGAAAACCGTCGAAACAGCCGGCATAAACTGGCTGATTGTATCGGGCGCTACCGACCTGGCTTGCGGGTACCCATGCCCCAGCACAACTTTGGGTTATATACATGCCAGTTGAAAACCACTTGTCTCAGACAGAATGCAGTAGCGTTTGGGTAGTTTATATACAAAAAAAAACGAATTTTTACACTGCCTAAATAGCAGATTGCCAAGCAAATATGTGATCGGATGGTGGACAATGCCTCAACTCTGGTACACATACTGTGGGTGGACAGAACCTCCACTTTGTGCCGCCTAAACGCGTACTGAGGTACCAATGTACATATATAATTTAATCTAAGTTTACTTTTTCTCACCTTGATTCATTGTCTTAAATTCCTATGCTCAATGTCCTAGGTCCCAGGGGTAGCCGGTCAGCCGATAGTGTTGAAATTTATTAGTCCATAATTTTTACCGTTTGATAATCTCAATTTTAGCAAAACATTTGGGCGCTGGGTCTTGGATATTACCGACACTTGGAAACGGGTCATCCGCCAGATGGGCGTGGCAACGCTTCAGGGGTAACCCCTATGAGCATGTATGGATCAGAATGTTCCATGTAGGCTTTATGTCTATGCTACACCTCCGCGCAATGTTGATATAAACTGCCATCATGTCCACAGCACACTGTTTAAGGAGAATACACTACAACCTGTTTATTGTAAATGAACAAGGTCAGACAACATATGTAAAGAGAAAACAATTTGATATATATGCACAACATATAATAGATACCTGACAAACATTGTATAACTTGGAATTCAACATGGGTTACGATACCTATCGAGAAACAGTTCAAAGGTACATAGCCATTGAAATTGATCAACCCGAAACCAAGTATCGTATTGCTTACTTGCACTATCTCGTTATTGATAAAACGATACAGAAGGTATTTGGTTTTAAAAAATTTCTGAACACATTCTGCTTAAATATATTAACACTTTTTTCGCCCAGCTGAAGTTCGAGATTTCACGAAATTGCCAGATGGCTAATTGAGTGTGTTGAACAAGAAAATTGAACCACGTTTGAACATTGGGGTTGTGAAACTTCCTTCCCAATATTAGGCCAGCTAGAGACAAGTTGTTAGCCCCTCATATTCGCTTTAAAACCGTGCTTATAAAGTGATGAATGCCTTAAGACCAAGAACAAAATACATAAAGGTATATGCTGTCCTCGCGTATTTCCAAACCTTGCACAACGCACAGTGTGCATGTGTTGGGCCCGCAAGTAAACTGAGCCAGCCGGGGTTGGTGTATAGCAGCGTTGGGCATCAGAAAAAAAGTTTTTTTCCTACCACCCCCCCCCACGGAAAAAAACTATTTCAGGATTTTGTAACCGAAATAGTTGGAAAACCGTTATACAACAAAATATTGCTGCCGTGAGCATTATTTACACTCATTTAAACAGCCTTTACATTTCATGCGTATGATGAATTCCACCGTGGGTTCTGTCTCCACCGACGCGACCTTTGCATCAATATTAAATAACTGAAGACGTGAGAGATGCTTTGCAGTATATATAATATACCAGCAGCGTTTTATCATGTTATCGCGCAAATACCAAGATGGAAAATATGAGTTTTCGGATGCCTATGAAGCTCTTTCACAATTCGGGACCTAATAATTATACGTACTCCTCCTATCGATATAGGGACGGTGTGGTTTTCACATAACTCTACCCTTCGAAAGATTCAAGCGCCGCTGTACTGTGCGGTTGCAAATTCTATGTGACAACATTGTAGTTTTGGACCTGTTTCAGTAATTAAGACATTAATAATCAACAACGGTATTCAATTTCGCATAAAACTGTGTTTACTGCTGTTTTTCGCCGAACAGTAAAACTTTGAATTTTTTATCGGATCGACTTTTTTCCAGAAAAAACCAACCCTGGCGTACAGCGATTTATGCATAAGCCAATAATGAATGTTTTGAACGTTACCGTCCGAATATTTTACTAGTACCCAAGACCATCAACTGCTTACGTAACCACATTCGACCCCAAAAAATCTTGCTACAAAAGAGTCATTATATTCCGATATATATAATTGATTTATCTATCCAAATTTTATGAAGAAAGAAAATTTATAATTATTTTTCATAACATAACGTAACTTTTAATAACATGTCATGTATTATATAATATGACACCAATCTTTCATTAGTTTTCAGTAGAAAAGATGGCAGATTATTTAGGTCTAAATGCCTTAGGCTCGGTACAGTGGTCGTTTTCCGGTTTTGATATGAATATATACAATTTCTGTGTATGCATTTAAGTAATAAAAAATATGTCAATAAATTAAATTTGAATATGAATACATCTGTCATCAAAATACTGGAATATGATTAAGTCTTAAGCTGGCTTTAAAAATCTTTTCAATCACAATAAGTAAGGCTGGATCTACTGATTGCAGGAAGCCTGGAAATTACAACCAGGGCCTGGAGATAAAGTTGCCATGACTTATTAAAGCTTATTTTATTCTTTCTGGATTCTGGATTACTTTCCTTTCATTGTGTCTTGATATCGTTTCCTACCTATGCATCTAGTATTTTATTTCTTTTAAAAATGCGGCCAGTATTAGTCTATAGTAAATTTGAGGAACTTGTGGTCAGATCCAGAATAGCCCTGCAATACTTGCCAATGTTTGATATACTTCTTGACAACTCTAAGTCTCACGTCAATTATGTACCTTTAACCTATTCTTAATAACAACTGTGGGAGAACGACCCTTGTTCATTACACATAAGTTGGAGGTCAATAAAAACTCTGCTAAATCAATGCCTCTTCTGTTAGCATTTGTGCTACCCCAAGTCTGTTATGCGCATTGGCATTGCTAGTTTCTTTTGGTGGAAAAATCAACCAAGGTATTTAAGTTATTTCCTGGCAATCCGTTAGTCACATCACAGCGCATGTATACGGGTGCCATTATCTAGTCGCCGTGATTATCACACATACAGATGCCCCACAATTCTAATTACCGTACAACCCCTATCTGACAAAGATAATACATTGCTGGCAACAAGTCCTTCTGAAACACAAATACAAGTTCTATTAATCATACATGTTAATTAATCGCAGAATAAATTATCGTTTATCGGCACAGGCTTCCATCAATAAGTTGGGGTTCCTGAATCAGCGCAATAAATTGCCGCGACAATCTGCCTAATCTGCTTTCTAATTCTAGCTGGCCTTTTCTTGAATGCTGGCTGATAATCTGCAAAGCACAACCCCCCATTATCCGGGTACAACAGGCGTCTCCAGTACAAGCCCAGAGTTGCCGCCCCAACCCCGATTCACCGAGTACAAGATGCTGTTCAGTCAAATTTAGGGTTCTAGTTATGTGATTGATGCTGAATGACCTCCAACAAAATCTGCATATAATTCAGTTTCCGGGTCAGACATGAACACTGACCCAATCTCCACAACATTCAAAGGGTTTTACGCTTGATGATGTTGTTTTTGATATTATCGTCACTGTCGCTACTACCGCTGTGGTGGCTGCTGTCGTAGTGATTGATCATAGGCGTTGCAGCTGCAGGTGTAGCATGACCATATTCAGATACACCTGCAAAATCCTTGGGTTGGTTTCCCGGAGATTGTATGACCCCGTTGCGGGGTACTGAGGCACAGTTGATGACGTCTTTTATAAATATGTTGAAGAATACAATATATAGCAAATATAAACTAGTAACTCTATCGAGATTGCAGAACGTACTGAAGCATGGGTACACCTACGCCTATTGCGTGAACAGCCAATCAGCTATGGATAGTATACGTCGATATGGTATTTGTGGATACGGCATAGTACCGCACAAGTTAGAACAAAACTATAACTAATCAAGCAGTTAGGCAATAAGTTTCGCATGCCCGAGCCGCCCCGACCAAGTGGACGCTATCAGCCGCCCAGGACTAACAGTAAAATTAGGAATTTTATGTCGATGAATCACGGCGGCGCCATATGCCCGTACCCATAGAACCATGGATTGCAGAGCAAAATCAACACCATCAATGAGTTTGCCATACCCGAGAACCCCCAGGTAAAACTTTATGGCCGCCCAGGACATCAGAATAAATTTTCGAATTTTGCATCGAGGAACCACGGGGGTGCAATACCTCAAACCCCATGAACCGGAACGTCAATCGAAGAACAAAAAAGAGGCATCAGATTTATCATTTTGCTATGAAATAAAAAGAAAAAATTTGCAAGTAAAGATAAAATATACCTAGTTTAAGTCAAGGGTACTACAGTGACGTAAAAACCTTTACTAATTTTCGAATTTTGGGTCGGAGAACCATTGGGGCGCCGCATCCCCGTACCTCAAAAACCCACAAATCGAGAACAAGAGCCTTAATCAAGTAATAAAAAAGAGGCATCGTCATTTTACTATGAAATAAAACCAACCAGAGAAAAAATTGGAAAGGTAAGATAAAAAACCTTGCTTCCGTGAAAGGAATTAAAATGGGGCAAAAACCCACATTTTGACCTCTGACACCAGAAGCAGACTCCAAATCAAAAAATACTCGGGACTGTATACGGTGAATAGAGCATGCCGGTTCGAATGAGCCCCAGATCATGAAAATTGGTTAAGTCTTTTCCGAGTTATGGCCGATCACACACACAGACGGAATTTAAAAGATTTTACCTCTGCAACACACAAACTCCATTACGTTTTACTACGTTCTGATTGTATAAATAGTAAATATGAGAAAGTAGATATTGCACTAGTGAAGCTCGCTTGCGAGCCAGAATTCGAGTGGTGAGAACAATCCCCCGAAGTCTGTTGTAGAAAGCACACACAAACAAAGCCTACACACAGTACGCAGGTGCAGCATTATATAAACCGTGAGTGATGAGTCATAGTTACGCCCACCTCTTTTGATAGCCAACGTATGCAGTAGAGAAAACATCATACACCGAGTACAAAAACAATGAACTAACAACTTAATAATTCAATAAGACCCTGACCGTGAAAAGAACGTTAAAGAATTCAAACCGACACTTGGGAAAAATCTCATTTTTCATACCAAGTATGAAACAGAAGTGTGAAAAATATTTGCCACACAATATATTTGATACTCGCAATGAGCTTGTTGGCCCAGAAAACCCCATATAAGACACTAAAAGCAACAAAAAACACATATTTAGGTGCATTTCCCACGACTTTTCGACAAATATGAAATTTGGCGCCTACTATAAGCTTATAGACGCCAGACTGGGATATAGACCTCATTGGAAAGCCCTGGTAAACTCGTTTACTTATTGAGAAAAGTAGCAAAAACTGGAGGGTGTGCCCGAAACATGGGCCAAAATGACATCATTTTGCCCCATAACTTTTCCCACGGGAAAAAAATTCAAAAATCGGGCTCCGTCACTACGCCTAAATCGACTATTGCGGTTCGAATGAGCTATTTTGCATCAAAATGCGCCCAACCGTTATCGAGATCCAGGTGCGACAGACACACAGACAGGACCTCCTCAAACCCCCTCCAGAGCCAAAATTGAAAATTCTCGTTCCACTCGCTCGCTTATAAAATATAAATCTAATAATCATATGGATTAGGGAAGGAAACATGGAGTATATCCCCCTAAGGATTCTAACAGAGCTGTACAAGACCTGGGACTATATCCTGAACAGTGATAATTTGAAGGTATGGTCAGCCCTCCCCTCCCTATTGGTACCCCTAACTATAGTTACCCATAAACAATAGAAGGGAAGCCGCGAGTGGAACTAACACAGCCAACTTTTAGCTGGGATGGCTTTTAACCCAGTTAGATGGACGTTATTGTACAACATATACGGTATAGGCTGAATCCCCCTTTTGTCCTCTCTCAACTTCGAGGTGGTAGTAGGTTGGATTTTGAGAGACAGTCATTTACAAATGTAGGTGTTCAAGTAAAATGTAAGAAAATTGGGTGTGTTGCAAATCACTTCGCCATGGTAAGAAGTCGTTTGTCTACTAACTGCAAGCAGCGTGGAAGCTCTCGTATGCGAAACAACGTGAAACAGAACACGCGTTGCTGTCTATGATTGCAATTCCTGCTTCCGAGCTGCGCGCCATGGACGTGCCCCAAAGCTCCCACCAACATTTTTCTACGAAAATTTCTAGCCTGTTGGTCTCCTTCTTGTTGCAAACTTAGAACCGTAGTCGCAGAGTTTCGTTTAACAGCGCTTGAGTTTCCATTACGTTTTAGCGGAAAGGTAGGCAAACAAAGAAGGTAAAAGACCCTGTTTTGTTATGATGAGTACATTGTAGAGGATAGTGCTGTCGGTTTGTGAATCATACCAGGTGATATATCGTGACTCGGGCATATATGTGACACGAAATGACCCAGTCCTAAATATGTAGTTAAGATTCTCTATAACATTAACGCTTTAAATATGTAGATTATATATATACAAGCGCGAAAGCCGGCCTTCGGCCGCCGCGGTTCGCGCCGCTAGTATGGAAAAGTGGGCCAGCGGCCCCCGTTTTTCCGGAAAACAGAATTTTTTAAGTTATGACATTTGTAAAAAAATACAAACTTAATTTGTTTTTTCATACCTCGTTTGGTATGTGTTAAAATAGCGAAAACACTATGACACCCTTACGGATGTGTCAAAATGTCGAAAACAGTATCATACCCTTACGGATGCGTCAAAATGTCGAAAACAGTATCATACCCTTACGGATATGTCAAAATGTCGAACACAGTACCATACCCTTACGGATGTGTCAAAATAATAAAAAAACACTATTATACCCTTATGGAGGTGTTAACATGTCGAAAACACTATTATACCCTTATGGATGTGTTAAAACGATGAAAACAACATTACCCCATTACAGATGTGTTAAAATGTTGAAAACACTATCATACCCTTACGGATGTGTCAAAATGCCGAAAACAGCATTACAACCTTATGGATGTGTTAAAATGATGAAAACATTACAACCTTACGGGTATGTTAAAGTACTGAAAACACTATTACCCACTTACGGATGTGTCAAAATGTCGAAAACACTATTATACCCTTATGGATGTGTTAAAATGATGAAAACTACATACCCCCTTCACCGCTGTGTTAAAATAGCGAAAACACTATTACACCTTTACGGATGTGTCAAAATGTCGAAAACAGTATCATACCCTTATGGATGTGTCAAAATGTCGAAAACAGTCTCATAAGATGGTTTAAAAGGAGGTCCCCCAATTAGGGGGTACATCCCATTTGCAAAAGTTCGTCGATACTTTCGGCACGTCTTAAAGAAATGAAACAAAAAAAGATTGTCAAAATCCATGAAGCCGTTGAAAAGTTACATCATGAAAACCAATAAAATGACACTATTTTTAAATCAATGGGTTGTGAAAAAAGCATAGGGATACCCAACAATAGTGTCCATGCGTTCCCATATCGATTTCCTGAACAACAAAAAACCGCACAAAAATCCATAAACGGTTTCAAAAGTCATGGTCAAAAATATGTGACAAACCCAAAACTTGACACATACACAGACAGACATACGGCAATTACATTATAAGATAGTTTAAAGGGGGGTCCCCCAAGTAGGGGCTACATCCCCTTTGCAGAACGTTGTCGATACTTTCGGCACGTCTTAAAGAAATGAAACAAAAAAAGTTCGTCAAAATCCATGAATAAGTTGAAAAGTTACACCATTAAAACATATAAAATGACACTATTTTTTATTTCAAGGGGGGTGGGCTGTGAAAAAAACATAAGGGGTGCCCAAAAATATTGTCCCTGCTTCCCATATCGATGTCGTACCCAACAAAAAACCGCATAAAAATCCATACAAAGTTTCAAAAGTTATGACCAAAAATATGTGACAAATCCAAAACTTGGGACACACACAGACAGACATAAGGCGATTACATTATAATACAAGCGGTGCCCAAAAATATTGTCCGTGCATTCCCATATCGGTTTCCTACCCAACAAAAAACCGCACAAAAATCCATAAACAGTTTCAAAAGTTATGATCAAAAATATGTGACGAATCCCAAAACTTGGGACACACACAGACAGACATACGGCAATTATATTATAAGATAAAGGGGGTCCCCCAATTAGGGGGTACATCCCCTTTGCAAAAGTTCGTCCATACTTTCGGCACGTCCTAAAGAAATGAAACAAAAAAAGTTCGTCAAAATCCATGAAGCAGTTGAAAAGTTACACAATTAAAACGTATAAAGTGACACTATTTTTTATTTCAAGGGTGGGTTGTGAAAACAACATAAGGGGTGCCCAAAATATTGTCCCTGCATT